>PVKV010012785.1:0-44036 GCA_004027835.1 Alouatta palliata | reverse complement strand
AGGCATCTGCCATCATGCCTGGTTACTTTTTGTGTTTTTGTAGAGATGGTATGTCACCATGTTGGCCAGGCTGGTCTTGAACTCCTGACCTCAGGTGAAGTGCTAGGATTACAGGCATGCGTCACTGTGCCCAGCTTAACATCCTTCTTTCTAATGTTCTGCTTACTCCTTCTTTTTGCAGTTTTATTCTTTCTTTCCATAAATATTTGAATGTCTTTTCTCAGCTGGACAGTGTGTTTACTGCTGGAAATACAAAGATACATGAAACAAGGTCATTGCTCTCAAGTTGTGCCATGAGTAGTTAGGGAGCTAGATGAGTAAACGGACATGACCCTGCAGCCAGGGGATCCTAGGCCACTAGTGAAAAGGGATTGTAGAAAGTCAAGCAGCATGTCCTGGGGCTCCAGAAATTGCAGAATATTGAAAGTGACCAAAGAAAGTGGAAAAAAAAAAGGCTACCAGCCAAGCAGAATAGGATATGTTATTTGCTGTTACAGTGGTTTGAAGAGAAAAAGTGTTGGAGAATCTGCTTGTTGCTTTGCTTGTTTGTGACTTGCATTTTTCAGTTTAGCCACTGGGGAGCATAGGAAAACCCGGCAGAGAGGTTCACTGAGGCCCTTGTCTAGATAGAGGTGATCAGACCAGGGCTCGTGTCTCTTACAGAGGCATCTCAGGGTACGTGTGTGTGTGTGTGTGTGTGTGTGTGTGCGTGCATGTGCACGCTGGGAAAAGGTTTTGACTGAGGAAGGGGGCTCAGGAACAGGTAGATGAATTTTGGCTGGAGACAATACTATACTTAATTATTGGACTATTACTACTGATAGGTTGGACTATTGCACATTAGTCTGTATATTTATAGTATGTAGTTTCATTAGAGGGAACTCTCCACACTAGAGAACAGAAATATTTTCAAACCTTAGGTCATTGTGTCTTTAGTCTAAGTACATTCTCAAACTGAAAACTATAGGTGATGTAGGACTAGAGTTCCTTGTGGGATTGGACCAGCATTCCTTAAGATAAATGGTAATTTGCTAGGCACATCCTTTAGTTTTCTCCCCTCACCCCTACCGATCCATATATTTATTTATTAATTATTATTATTATTATTATTTTTTGAGAGAAGTCTCATTCTGTTGCCCAGGCTGGGGTACAGTGGCTGATCTCAGCTCACTGCAACCTCTGCCTCCCGGGTTCAAGCAATTCTCATGCCTCAGCCTCCTTAGTAGCTGGGTCTGCAGGTGTGTGCCACCATGCCTGGCTATTTCTTGTATTTTTAGTAGAGATGGGGTTTCACCATGTTGGCCAAGCTGGTCTCGAACTCCTGACTTCAGGTGATTCACCTGTCTCGGCATCCTAAAGTGCTGAGATTACAGGTGTGAATCACTGCACCTGGCCCATCCCTATATTTTTTTAAAATTAATTAATCAGAGAAAAGCTAGGGTATGCTGGATTTGATCCAGGCATAAAGAAGCAGCACTTTGACTTATTAGGTATGTGATCAGGAAGACAAGGCATGAATTAATGCTTATGTGGACATGCCTGAAATATGTAAGGAGAAAACTACAACACATGGCCATATATGCCAAATCCCTGAGGTAAACAAGGAGAAAATACTTGCTATGAAGGTGGTGTTTTCAGCTGGGTGCAATGGCTCACGCCTGAAATCCTAGCACTTTCGGAGGCCGAGGTGGGCAGATCACCTGAGGTCAGCAGTTCGAGACCAGCCTGACCAACATGTTGAAACCCCGTCTCTGCTAAAAGTACAAAAAGTAGCCGGGAATGATGGCACCTGCCTGTAATCCCAGCTGCAGCAGGAGAATTGCTTGAACCTGGGAGGCAGAGGTTGCAGTGAGCCGAGATTGCACCATTGCACTCCAGCCTGGGTAACAAAAGCAAAACTCCATCTCAAAAAAAAAAAAGGGTGGTGTTTGTGTAAATTTGTTTTACCCATAGTGTAGTACACAGTGGATGTTAAAATAAGTTCTTATTGAATGAGTGTGATAAACTAATCAAGCAAAAAAAAATGTCACATTTTGAAATCCAAAATTATGTGTAGAGATAAAGAAAGAGATGGGGGAAAGTAGTTGTGCAGGTATTCTGCATTGTTCTGTTAAGCAAACAGTTACTGGGGACTCTTAGATTAAACTGTGATAGTGAAAGAAGGGGACTACAAAAGAGTTAAGGTAGGATTCTTGTCTTAAAAGAAGTGTGTATTTAAGAAACGGTGGCAGAAGTGCACACATAATATCAAGGGATGCATTACTAATTGTGAGTGAGCCGTTCACAGTCTCCAGATAGCAATGCTGGGGCTGGACTCCGGAGGAGCTGCTTTTGAAGCCCACTTCTGCTTTGTAAATTTTTTGTCGGTCCTGGGGGAAGGCAGGTAGCCCATTCTGAGATGATTTCTGTAGCCCTTTTTCACTTTCAAGTTATGTGAAACTGTTTTAAAATTTTTAGATTCTTACTGGGCATGGTGGCTTACGCCTATAATCCCAGCACTTTGGGAGGCTGAGGCGGGCAGATCACCTGAGGTCAGGAGTTCATCACCAGCCTGACCAACATGGAGAAACCCTGTCTCTATTAAAAATACAAACATTAGCTGGGCGTGGTGGCACGTGCCTGTAATCCCAGCTACTCGGGAGGCTGAGGCAGGAGAATTGCTTAAACCTGGAAGGCCTTGAATTGCCGTGAGCCAAGGTTGCGCCATTCTACTCCAGCCTGGGCAACAAGAGCAAAACTGAGGCAGAAGATTGGTTAACTAATAGAAATTACTTTTGGGATTTTGGATACTCAGCTGTAAGGTGCACTAAATAATGAAAGCAAAAGCTGTATTCAGATTCATAAATCAAGTTTTTTAATACAGTTGTTTGGTAAAAAAGTGATTGTGAGGTAAGTTCTTTTTTGACTTGAAGTATCAAGTGAGTAGAAAATCTTTCTCTTAGTTGTCTGAAGGAAATTTGAGCACTGTTGTGAAAATTCAAGCTTATTTTCTTTTTTCTGTAGGTTCTTAACCTGGGGTTAAGATGCTGGGACCCAACCCTAGGCCTGTTTACTCTTTGAGGACGAGCCCCAGATGATTTTAATGTTGAGAAGGTCTGAGAACCACTCTACTATGCCTGTGCAATTTGTGTAGCTGAAATTTGGAAACATTTGTAGTGTTTAGAAAAATTATAGCTTGGTTAAATTCCTAACTATTATCGATGGTAAAAACCACAATTACTTTTGCACCAACGTAATATATGGAATGTATTTACCTGAACAAGTAGCAGCTTTCAGTAACAGACTGCTTGCGTTTGATCCTGGCTCAGTCATTTGTTAGCTGTGCTGGTTATTTCTGGGCCTTATAACAATTTACCCCCAACCCCAATTAGCAGTTAAAGGAGTACACTTTTAATAACTCTTTCTGTGGGCTGGGAATTTGGGAGTGGCACAGGTAGAGTAAGGTTAAAATTAAGATGTTGCCCAGGGCTGCCGTCCTCTGAAGACTTGACTGGGGCTGGAGGATCTGCCCTTCACTGGCGGAGGGCAGGAGGGCCTCCTTGCCACGGGGCTCCTCCACAGTGCTGTTTAAGTGCCTTTAAGACATGGCAACTGGCTTCCCCCAGAGCAGGTGATCTAGAGAGCAAGAGGGAAGCCACATTGCTTTTTACGACCTAGTCTCAGAAGTCAAATAGTTACTTCAGTTATATTTCATTAGTTAGAGTCCTTACATGCACAGTGGTTGGAATTAGCTCTTGAGGGGAGAAGTTTCCATGTGTGGACCACCACATGAGTTGTCTGTGCAGTTTTGCTACACTTTTTTATTTGTTTAATCTCAGTGTCATCCATAAAAGGGTGATTTAATTATAGTATCTACTTTATGTTGTTATTTAAGGATTTGTTGACTTTAATACTTGAAAAGTACTCAAAATAGTTCCTGGTATATAATAAGTGCTCAGCAAATGCTACCTTTTATTACTTTCAAGTTATGTTTAATAGTATTCAAGGTAACTCCAAGAATGTTAAGTTGCTGACCTAAAAAAAAAAAAAAAATAGTATTCAAGGTAGTAATTCCTATATTGGCAGAATAAGGGAAAAATCAAGGCTGTGTTTTCAGCTACCTTTTGGGCAATAACTGGGAGCAAATATAATACTTGCTTGTATTCGTGATTACCTTGGCACCAAATGCCTTTATCTATGGCTTGATCAGCATGCGTTTTACCTAACCAAATTCTGGCCAAAGGATCTGAGCTCATGAATGTCTGAAAGCTGGTACACATTAGAGTTTAAAAAGGAAGAAGATTAAGCATCATTACACAATGAGTCTTACTGGAATTTAGTGGCTGAGACAGATGGAGAGACACACAAAAAATAAAATAGGATTAAGGGATGCTGGAAACTCATTTTAAATAAGATATATTAAAAGGCATGTTTTAATAATTCATTCTCAAAGTTGTGTAACGTCCTTACCCATATTACACCAGAACATGGCTTAATCCTGTGGCATTTCTTAACAGTTCATTCCATGGTTTTACTATTAAATTATTTGCCTCTAGGTACATATTTCAAAGTTAGATATGTGTCTTCAAATGTATTTAGAAATGTTTAGACTTGCACAGTTTTCTTTTAAACTTGTATGCTCTCCAGGTTATTTTCTTTTTTGCTTTGGGGGGACATGGAAGAACCAAAGTACACTTTACATGTTTTTAAAAATTTTTCAGTGGGTATCATTTATTAATTTTAAAAATAAAAGGATTTTGACATATGCAATGCATACTATATGGTTAGATCAAAAAATGATTCTGTGAAATGATTAGATTCTTCAATTTTGCTTAGAAACAAGAATGGTGGGTGGAAGGAGTGCTTTGCCTTGCCTAGAGTGGTGTCTGATAGGGAGTAGCTGTTTCATGAGAGGCTTTAGGGCACACCCAGTCAGATTCACACTGTGCATCTGGAACTCTTTGTTTTCAGGCTGCAGTTCCTTGGCTGTGTCAGCATCTTTATTGCCTGAGCTCAGAAATCCCTTAGTACACCAAACCAGGAAGGGAAACTGGCAGCAGGCAAATGACTGACAAAGGGATTGTAATATATTAAAGGTCTCTGATCGTCATTAAAAATTTTAAATGGAAAAAATATGCCAGCAGCTGATAATATCAAATGAATTATAGCTACAAGGTAATTCTAGTAGTTGTAAAATTAGTTTCTTGAGATACATTTTTGCTACTTGTGGCTTATTAATTAATTAATTATTGGGATGGAGTCTCTCACTCTGTCGCCTAGTCTGGAGTACAGTGGTGTGATCTTGGCTCACTGCATGCAGCCTCCGCCTCCCAGGTTCAAGTGATTCTTCTGTCTCAGCCTCCTGAGTAGCTGGGACTACGGGCGTGTGTCACTATGCCCGGTTAATTTTTTGTCTTTTTAGCAGAGACAGGATTTCACCATGTTGGCCAGACTGGTCTCAAACTCTTGTCCTCAAGTGATCCACCCGCCTTGGCCTCTCAGAGTGCTGGGATTACAGGAGTGAGCCACTGAGCCTGGCCTGATTTTAAGTATTGGGGCACATAAGTATTCTTTATAAATCTGCTACAGTGACCCACAATAATAGTGGCTTAAAATGATCATTTTTATTTTCACTTATGTAGCAGTCCGGAGGTGAGGAATGCAGGATGATATGCAGCTCAGCTTCATAAGGTCATCCAGGGCTGGTATGATGCTCAGGGTCAGGTGCTATGTGAGTTTTCAAACATGTGTACATTTTCTTTGCTGCTTTTTTCCATTGTGCACTCTGGTTGAATCTGGTTGGGCACCTTGCTCTTTTGTAACCAGTGAAATGTAGGATTAGTTGATACCACATGACTTTCATGGTTACATCAGGAAAGGTGATGCAGGCTCTGCCTCCTTGCTGGGACTGTTGCTTTTAGAACCTTAAATTACTATAGAAGTAGTCTTACTACCTTGAGGCTGCCATTCAGTGAGAAAGTCAGGCCCCATGTAGATGACACCTGTGGGTGTTCTGGCTGACTGTTTCAAATGAGGCTCCAGCCAGTAGTTAGCATCAACCACCAGCCCTGTGAGTGAGGATGCCTCCAGATGATTCCAGTCCCCAGTGGTCAAGCCACCCCAGCTGTTGAGTGTGACCAGCTGAGGCCCAGACATCATGAAACAGAGGCAAGCTGTCCCCCTTGTACCTGGTTTGAATTTCTGACTTACAGAATGCTTGACATAAAAAAAGTGTTGTTTTTCATATTTGAATTCTAGGGTAGTTGTCACATAGCAACTGGAACAGGGACCCAGGTTCCTTTTGTCACATTGCTTTGCCATCTAGGTTGTTACTCTTAACATGTTTTTTAAGATGTTTCACCACCACATCTGCATTGCAGCCATGTAGATTGAAGAAGTACAAAAAAAGGCACTGTATTCCCTTCAAGGGCCCTCCTCAGACGTAGCATAGTCACTTCTGTTCTCATCTCAGTGGCCACAACGTATCCGGAACATGGCCACATCTAGCTCAAGGAAGGCTGGGAAATGTGTATTTATTCCTTGTGTATTTGCACCTAGCTAAAATTAGGGAATTTGTTTCTTTGAGAAAGAAGGATACAAGGATATTAGGAGAAGTCATAGTTTCTGCTACCGTTGTATGAGCTTGATTATACCAAGTTCTTTACTTTGTGCTGTGTTAGTGGTAGCTGTTTCTCTTCTGGGAAATTTTCCATTTCAAAGAGCTCTCAGTAGCAGATCTGCTGGAAAACACTGTGTTTGTGGGTAGGACTAGGTTGACTGATACTGGTCCTGTTATGCAGATGAAAACGAAATAACAGTGACTTGAAGGAGGTTTACTTTTCTCTCATGTGAAAGAAGTCCAGCAGGAGGCAGTCCAGGACTGGCATGATTACAGCTACCGTTCTTAGAGGCTCCTTACTTCTTGCTCCTGCAGACTTAGCTGCTGCTTTGTGGTCCTAGATGGCTACTTGAGCCATATCCACTGGGTCTGTGAACCCAGCCAGTAGAAAGGAGGAGGGAAGGAAGAAGGGGTAAGGGGCTCATGCCAGGTACCTTTCACAGAAAGTTTCTAGAAGCTGCCAGATAATACGTTAGCTTTTATTTCATTTATTGGAACTTTGTTATTGAAAGTAATGCTGGGGAGGTGTAGTTTTATTCCAGGCTTGAAACATTTAATTCATTATTGAATTTGGAAATGCAGAGAAAATATTTTATTTTATGGCTGATCTAGTCATCTTTATGAGTGAGAAAATGTACTAAAATTGAATCTGATCATCTCATGTGGCAGATTGAACAGTCTCCTTTGATCTTTGTTCTGTCTTAGATAAAAATGCTTGGTTGTTGAAAGCAGCCCCTCCCTCTCTTTTTCTCTGGGTGTCTAGAGGGAGACTTGTAGCTTCTGCAGCCTTACTTCTGCCCCCATCAGAATCAGGGTTTCTATTACTAGGAAATAGAGCACAGCTCACAGCTGTGAGTCCACAGCTCACATCATATTCCTTACATTATCAATGTGAAAAGAGCTATGTGGTTTGCCAGAACTTGGGCCACCTTGTAAATAGCACCTTAATCAGAATGGTTAGAAACTGATCCTTTAAAAATGTTGTGATTTACGTTTGTGTTCACATAAAACTTCAGCCATTCTTTCCGCATTATTATAAACATTTGGGTTTGTAGGGACATCTGATGTTTACTGGCAGATGACGTGCTGTGTACAGACTGTCACTGTTTTAGCATCAACTCTCAAAGGCTTTCCTGAAAAAAATAAATCCCATTTCCAGTATATACATAATAGGGCCATCTGTCACTGTTTCTCAGTTGTTTAAAGTTACATTGTTTGAAGTCCTGCTTTTCTAAAAGTGTCCTTTTTTTTCTTCCTAGAACCATTTCTATTCCTCTGCTTTAGAATGAAAATAGTCTGAATGAGTATTTTAGCCCTTTCTGGAATGAGACTGAGCTTGCTGCAAGGCATTGATTCATCCAGTATCGCATACAGTTGCTGAGAGCTTTTGTCTTATTAATACCTCTCTTGAGAAAAGACTATGACTCTTTGTTGTTCTGTATATGAAACCCACTTTTCTGCCCTATGTAGTAGGCTTGAAAGATTTAATTCATGATTGAATTTGGAAATGCAGAGGAAATATTTTCTTTTATTTTATGGCTGATCTAGTCATCTTTATGAGTTTCACCTTGTGATGATTGAGAAAATGTACTAAAATTAAATCTGTTTCAAAGCATAGTCTGATGTGGCAAATTGAACAGTCTCTTCTGATCTTTGTTCTGTCTTAGATAAAAATGCTTGGTTGTTGAAGACAGCCTCCCCTCCCTCTCTTTTTCTCTGGATATCTAGAGGGAGAGGTGTGGCTTCTGCAACCTTGCATTTCTGGGGAAAACACTGTGCTCATTCCTGCTAGCATCTTTATCCTGACTTTTAGGACCCCTGCTTCCTGGGCGATTTGTACCCCTTCTCTGTCTTGGATGTCTGGCACCTTGTGGATCAGCACAGTGATTCTTAAGACAGCTGCCAGTGAACTCTGGCCCATTCTTGTGACTCAGGCCCTGTCCCATATTGATTTGACTTCACCTGCACTTCCCACTAGTGCTGTACACCCATCTGCAGTCTTTCTGGGATGCATGATTGTTCCCGGCTCATGTGATCTTCTCTGCATCCCTTGCTGAGATCCCGCTCTCCCTGCTAGGATGGCTCCTTTGGGAGGTGTCCCAGCCAGACTCACGGATACTTCTGTGTCTGGTCTGTACCAAGCAGAACCAATGGTGGCTTCCTTTCCAGGTTACCATATAGGGAGTGGGACAAGAGCCCCCTGTGCCTTTCCCTTTACTCCTTACTCACTGAATGTACCTCCTCCTCTCAGGGCCAAAGCCTGAACTGGGGAAATTGGTTTAGCCTCTTGACTCCCTGTCTTTCTCCTGAATATACTCTGTCATATCCTCCTTTCATCTAGCCCTGTGGCTCTGCTGTCGTCTCTGGAAGTGGGTTATCTTTTCTACCCTGTAGAAGAGCTAGGTCAGTCCCCTGGTTAAAAGGAGGCAGGGAGGGGAGACAGAAATAAAAGCAATTTGGAAAAATCCCTCCAGATAATACATAGCAAGGCTATGTGTCTTGCTGAATAATACTATTTTATAAACCAGAAATGGTTATTCCTGTCTTTTTGTAGGATTTCTATAATCTCTTTTTTTAAGGCTGATAAACATTTCATGCCAAAAGGCAAAAGAGAAAATAAAAATAAATGTCAAAATATTATTTTATAATGTTTGCCTTAAGGTCTGCCAAAATTTTTGTCTTCTTAAAGTTTACATCATCAAAGTCAGTCTATGAGCTAGTAGTGTTTAGCAAGAATAGGGAATTTGGTAATCAGGAGACCTGTGTTCAAGCTTGGTTATGAGATCAGTGATAAGGATAAGCTGCCTTCATTGAGTAGAACCTTAGTTTCTTCATCTTTAAATGTGAGTATCTGCCTTACTCACAGAGTATATGTGAATATAAAGAGGGGTGATTACATGAAAGTATTTTGCCAGTGCAGTGTGATTTTATTAATACTGTTTCCTTGTCTCACATTACGCTCATTTACATTTGTGTACTTCCGCTGCTGCTACCTACATTGTCTTCTTAAACTTTCCATCATCAAAGTCAGTCTCTGAGCTTCCAGCTACCCACAACTGTACAACTAACTCCTCCTACGTGCCCACAGGTCTGTTACGAGTACTCAGGGTTACACTGCGTAATCTTCTCTCCGTCCTTATTCTGCATATAGTCAACAGTTTCCTATAAAACAAGTCTAATATCTTGTTTTATTGTTTTATTTTCTTCATTAGATTTGAAATGACTTGATGGCAAGGAATATACTTCATATATGTTTTATATATTTCAGACATTTTCTGGTATTTTTTATAGTCCCAGAGCCTACCTTGGAGCTGAAAAAAAAAAAAAATAGACATTACCTGGTATTACTATAAGCTAGTGAAATAGAAGGAATAATCCAATTATATTTTCTTTATAATCCTTTTTTTTAAAAAATCTTATTCCTTTCTGATTCTGAAGAGTACCTAACTTCTGAATAACTTGTACTAACTGAAATTATTCAGGACTTATAAACTATAGAACATATATTTAATTTAAATACTTTATTTATATCTAGGTTTGACTGTTAGAAAATATTTTTAGGTTTTACAAATTTATCTTGCAACCATGAAGTGATTTTTTTTAACCACACTTAAATATTCATGGCTCAAAGATTTAATTGTTTAATTTTTTTTAACAGTTGGTTTGTTTGACTCTATCTCTAATATATGTCACTTTTTTATTTTAGTGGCCACATTTACATAGCTCTTGGATCCTCTCAGGGGCTATATCTTCAGTTTCTGTAATCAGAAAATCTTTCTGTAATCAAAAATCTTTCTGTAATCAAAAATCTTCTGTAAGCAGATTTTGTCTATATTTTGCTAATAAATATTTATGAGGTAGCCATGTGGGAGTAACTAGTGATAATGAAAATGGTCTGTATTTAGAAGCAGTTGAGCACATTTACTCTCAAGGACCTGTGGTAGATGACATGCTAAAGTAGATTAAATTAAGTCTGGATCTCTCAGTTAAGAGTATAGAACTTAAAAAGAATCAGCGCCAAATACCAGATATAGGTGATGGGGAGGAAGGCAGCAAATCACACTGCCATGTGTGTACCTATGCAACAATCTTGCATGTTCTTCACATGTACCCCCAAACCTAAAATGCAATAAAAAGTATATATATAAAAAAAAAAGAATCAGCCCCACAGACCCCATCATAGAAATAAAATTTCACAGAAAAATTGTATAAATTCAGACAAAAATCTGCCTTTATTATGAATGTTACTTACTTTGTTTACATTTTTTAAAAGGTTAACTAAGTTACATATTTCTTTTGTTGAATTGATTTCCTTTTATAAGTTGTACTAAGTAAGCTACTGAATTGTTACCAGCGATCACTTGGAATGGCATCTTTCACTATATAATTCTTCAGTTTCTTTCTCATTCTGATTGCTAAAAGAAACAGAAAGCCATTTCGAAAATTTCATTATCAATGGTATGAAATGAATTTCCAAAACGGCTCATGTAAACAAAAAGTTCCATTTTAAGAGGCATTACTGTGTTCTTTGTTCTAGGCTACATTTTGGAACTATGGACATTTCACTGCCTATGCTATTATGCTGTTATTCTAACTGGATAATCAGTTGTGTTTTAAGGGTAGAAATAACTATGACCCAGTGTCCAGTTGATGAATACGCCTCCATGATACGTGTTCTGTTGCCACTTCCAAACCTCATTTTGTTAACTTACGCTTACTCTTTTCATTTTTTTCCTAAACATCTTATCTAGAGAACTTTTGTTAACTTAATTTAAAACAACAGGTTTCTTGGAATCCCATTGATAATTCTGTGGTTGCTAAAGTAGATTGAGATTAGCAGAAGCCAGAAAGATGCCTCTGATGTTGCCATTACTTAGATTCCAGGGAGTATTTGAGATCAATGCATTTAAGTCCATCAAATAGCACTAAGAAGAACTGCAGTTTTATGTTAAGCATTCTCTTAGGTGTATAACATTCATTATTACCTTTCAGCTTCTAGACAAGTGTTTGAAATGGGTACTATTATCCCTATTTTACTTATGATGCAAATAAATCTTAGGGGACTTACTAACTTGCTGTAGCCAACAGAGTTAGTAGCAGAGTGGGGATTTGAGGGTCTGGTATTTCTGCCTTTCAAGTTGGTGCTCTCTAAGCTAAATTTGTAAGGAAAATGCTTCTGTGCAGCCATTTGAATGTTCTGTTGACTGTTCTCTGTTGCCTTCCTGATAGACTCCCAGCTTTTTAGCATGGCGTATCTTTGTAGGCAGTTTATTCTGGTGTAGACGTTCATGACTCTCTGTGTGCATTGCATACTACATCCATGCTTAATCACTTCAATTCTCTCACAGTTAGGCCTTCTTCTCCCTTATACTCCCCATATCACTGCCCTCTACATAAAACCACCCAAATACAAATCAAAGAGATGAAACAAACAGGATAAACTCAGTCTTGTTTATAGTAATACAAACTGCTGTTACGTTGGAAAGTGCCCAAATAACTTAGTAAGTGAGTGAGTAAACAAACTGGTAAGTCCATACAGTCAAATACCTCTCAGTAATCACAAGGAACAAATCACTGGTACATATAACAGTGTGGATGAATCTCAAATATATCATCCTGAGTGAAAGAAGCTAGATTGAAATGATTGCATACTTCTATTTATGTGAAACATTAGAACAAGCATAGCTAATCTACAGTGTTAGAAATCAGGTTGCCTGTGGGAGACGGGTGGGTATTAATGGCAAAGAGGTGTAAGAGAACTTTCTTGGGGGATGAAAATGTTTTTTAACTTGTTTTGGGTGCTGGTTACAGTATGCAAACAATTGTCAAAACTTTTTGAACTGAACACTTAAAATTTACTTATTTTATCTTAATAGTACCTTGATTTAAAAAAAAAAAGCATAAAATCAAGCTAAGCTCCTTTTGCGTAGTTCTGTCATAGCACTTAGCATGCAGTTTTGCACATTCTGGCTTCCTAGTCTGTCTCCCTTTGGACTAAGACAGGATGACTCATCATACTTTTTTGTATTGCCAGTGCTTACCATTTGTCTGGTGCTTAGTGGGTTCTCAGGAGATGCTTGTTGACTGAAAGGAATGCTACCTTCTTAAAAAGGCTGGCCGCTTTTTTTTTTTTTTTTTTTTTTTTAAAGAATAGTTTAGAAATACTGGAGACCCACTTGTGTGCTTGATACAGTCTTTAGAAGCATGGAAATCTAAGCTTCATAAGAGTTGTAATTCAAGCCATTATTAACTTAGTTATAGAGGTTTGTATGCAAAAGTATAGACTGAATTTGTATATTTTTAGTGATTTGCTTTGAGCTTTTCTAGTCAGGTGTCAGATGATGCCTGAAGTTTAAAATTACATGATTTCCCTATTCTACCCTCCTCTCTCCTCTTTTATTTTGGAATAATTTTGGCCTGGAGCAGATCCCTGAGTCACACCTGTGGCTTTAGGAGTCTTGAAAGTACTTCATTATGGAAATAAATTTTAGTTTCTAAGTTTAATCTCATAGTTAGACAGAAGCTGCTGAATGCTCACTTGGTCTATAGGTAATGGGCCACATGGTGGTTCCCTATTCTCTGAGGGAACCCAGTGGCTTATTATTTCTTAGGAAAAATTACATAACATTTTAAATGGCTGCTTGAATCTGGGATTTCAGCATTAACCCCATATGTTCAAGATGACACCAGTAGTAGAGTCACACATTTAAAAATGTATTATACAAATTGAGAGCTTCTCAAAACAAAAATATCACAAGAATGCCTGCTGTAAAAAAATGTAGATATTCTTTGAAGAAAAATTGGAAGAAAAATGAAAATACAAATTACTGATAATTTACCACCTACATTTAATTACTAATATTATATTGGCATATTTCCTTATAATCTTTCTTCGTAAGCATTTCCAAGCATTTTTTCCCTATTGGTGATGTCTGTTTAATCAGTACATAACCTTTTTTTTGTAGCTCTGTCGTAACTGACTTGATAATTTCTCTATTCTTGGATGTTTAGATTATTTCATGTTTTTCTAATAGCTAATAATAATAGCTGAAAATATTGACTATTAACAGGCATGACTTATATTTAATGTTAAAATAAATATTTTCTTGTTTTAATCTTCGTCTGAAGTTTGGATGTTTTTAGATTCCAGAGCCTGAAGCATTGAGGGTTAAGAGCATGGATTCTGGAGCCAACTGCCTGGGTTTAAATCCCAGGTTCTCCACTTATTTTATGACCTCGAACAAATTACTTAACTTCTCAACGCTTCTTTTTTTAATCTGTTACAAAGGAATAATAACCATCTGCTGTTGTGAAAAATGTAAATGCTTGGGACAGGGCCTGGCATATTGTAAGTGCTATATAAACATGAAACATTGTATTCATAGAACACAAAACATTATGAACACTTTTAAAGCTTTTGCTCAGTATTGCCAAATTCTGGAAAGGTTATACCAGTGGAGTCTCCCATCAGTGCTATCTCAGGGTGACTATTTTTCCCATACAGAATTAGTTATTAGCAAAACTTCCTCAGTATGTGTCTGTTATTGGCACATTGTCATTCAGTCTACTTCTTTTTTTGTTTGTTTGTTTCACTGTATAGAAAAGTCTTCTGCCAGACGGTCTTTCTTTACTCTTCTAGCCCTGATTTTTGTTAGATAATTTATCTACTCATTAAAAAAAGTGTAGAAACAAAAAAAAAAATGCATTTCCTCTTCTTTTGCACCTTTTCTTTCTTTTTTGTCTTAGGGACTAGAAGGTAACCATGTTACTTTCTCATGAAGATAGATAGGAGGGGCTGTGGAATTTGAAAGTCTGAGACCACTGTTCTCATGGTAGATAATAAAGAAGCATGGAGTATTTTTAAAATGTCTGTAAGGAAATCTGAGAAGAGTGTCCACTTCTTCAAAGTTTGCCTTTGGTTTCCAGGAAAAGCAAGTGGACAAGGCAAGAGTTTGCTAGAAAGTTGAGGTATGGAGATGGTCAACCCAAGGTGCTATTTTCTAATGGGCTAACCTAGGGGGAAGTTCTTTTCTCTTCTGACTACAACCAGAGCTACTTTATCTGTTTTACATGTTGTGTTTTGGGTAAGTATTCACTGGGGGAATGAGTCCCTATCAAAAACAGGTTTGAAAGTCTTTTCCCCAAGAGGAAATACGCCTCATAGAGAAGCCTGCGGGCACTCCAGACACTTAACATTTAATGTGTGCCTTTCCTCTTGCTCATCTGTGCTCCTGGGTGTGGCTGCAGCGAGGGGGGTGCAGTGATGATGGTGGTAGCAGCAGACCCCTTCTGGGATGGTGTTGGGTTATCTGGAGTGTGGTTCCTAAAGCCCACTGGGGCATGCATGGTGATCCTGTAACTAAAGCAGTTGTCTACACCAGCTGTAACCTACACTTAAATAAGAAACTTTAAGTGGGAGGCCATGTAATTATGAACAAACCCAGAATGAAAATTTTTTTCCAGTGGTTCAGGACAGTTGTCTTTGGTGTTCCCCACCCGTTTATTCCTGCTGCTGACTCACTCTGTGACTGGCTCTGTTCTATTACAGGAGTGAAAAGTGTTACGCATGTGAATCATACCTGTAATTTCCATTGCCTTAAAAAGTGTGGCCTCACAACCTGAGAAAATGCTTTTAAACTCCCTGGTCAAATTAAAGAGACCACAGTGATACAAAAGTAGTTACTAAGAATTCTAGATCACCCTTTTTCATGAAAAATGGAACTTCTTATATAAGTATTAGGCCATGTATTAAGGTATATCTGATTTTATTCCTTAGGCCATATTCATGGTACCAGTCAATGCTTATCAAGAAAGACTCTGATTATATTCAGGGTAAACAGAATTAGAGCATTCCACTGTGTAGTAATGTATAGTGTCAGAGGAAGACAAGAACTCTCAAGCTCTTATTTTTTTAATTTTTTTAATTTTTTTAATTTTTTTTGGTGCCGTGACTCAGATGCGAACCGAGGTTGCTGCGGGCACATTTTTTTAATTTTTTTGAGACAGAGTCTTGCTCCGTCACCCAGGCTGACATGCATTGTCACCCAGGCTGGAACGCAGTGGCCTGATCTTGGCTCACTGCAACCTCCGCCTCCTGGGTTCAAGCTATTCTCCTGCCTCAGTCTCCCATGTAGCTGGGACTACAGGCGCACGCCACCATGCCTGGCTAATTTTTTGTATCTTTGGTAGATACATGTTCGCCATGTTGGCCAGGCTGGTCTCAAACTCCTGACCTGAGGTGATCTGCCCGCCTCAGCCTCCCAGAGTGCTGGGATTACAGGCGTGAGCCACTGCACCTGGCCCAAGCTCTTATTTTGACCTTGATTGATTTATACTATCACTTTGAGAAGAATGAAAATTTCTCTATACCTTTTTAAATTTATAATATAGGGGACTTTTATGCAGTTTATTTAGTGTAGGGCTTGATTCCTTAACAACCAAGACCATTTTATTTTGGTTTTTCGTTTTCTGGAATTGGTCTAGTAAGAAATCACATCTGTTTATCTTATGTCCCATCCTAGTTCCTTGATGTTGGAGACTCTATGCATTTGATTCACCCTTACCTCTTAATTTTGTGTAGTGGAAAGGCTATTAGAATATCTGGGCCCAATTCCAGCTCTGCTGTTTCCTTGCATACAGAAACCTTGGGCCAGGTTATATTCTTTGAAATTTAGTTAAAAAAATCAGTAAGAAGAGGAGGATGATCGATAAATACAGCAGTAAGAGTGTTGTGAGTTGTTGTGAAATTCTGTAGTACATAGTGTTACGACTTTGATGTTTATTGCAGGTGCTTGATATGAATTTGCTGATTTAATTAAAGTGACTAGGAAGCTAGTATATTTCTTGAGAGCCTACTACATTGTCTTAATTATACTATATTATCACATTTGGTGCTTATAACAATACTGTGTGAATATGATTCTGTTTTATAGATGAGAAAACTTGAGTTGTACAGAGGTTAAATCATTTTCCCAAGCTGAAATTGCTAGCCAGTGTTGATGCTCATATTTGAACTCAGGTTTATGCAGATTCCTTGCCTCCTACTGATTCTTAAGTCTTGTTTTCTGTCCTTACCATAGCTGCCTACCAAAGCCTACCAAATACAGTCTAGTGAAACCATATACAGGGTATGCAGCCATATACAACCATAACCATATATGCAACCATATACAGGAATATATTTTCTTTTATATTTTGAAGTCTAAAGGCACCTACTTATTTAATGAACTTATGTAGGTGTATGTTGTCCAGGTAGGCTATTGGTTGGGACAGAAAATAGCATAAAGGTAAGAAGAAAAAGGATTCTTTCAGAAACCAGTAAGTCATAAAATTTCAAAGAAACCTGAAAAACTGTATGTATTCCCTATAATTTGTTGATTATATTTTTATCTGAGTTACTAGAGGTCCTGCTTTGTTAATTTTTGAAGCTATCTTGTATGAATTTGGTTTTTAAAGTGAACTGTTCTTTTTTCCTTACATATATGTAGTAGTTTTAATTATAAAACTTTTCAGAACTAAAGACTTTAAATCCCAAAATTACTTAAGGTCTTCATCAGATAATGGATTTACCTTACATATAAATAATATAGAAATGATCCTTATTTAATTAATTTTCATCAAGTTACATATCTGTATGCTTTGGGGAATATTCTTATTTAGATCTCTGGATCTAGAAAGAGAGGCTGATAGTTTTCTTAAGGTTAGCATGTTACAGATTAAGAATCACAGAAGCTTTCTGTCCTTAAACAGTGACTCAGACCAGCAGAAGTTAGATTATAGATAATACTTAAATGTTGTAGCAGTATAACTATAATTAGAAGTCTCTTTATGTTCATATGTTTTTAGGATCCTCAGGTTGGAGAAGGTAGATTCTAGGAGTTTTATATTCAATTCTTAGCCAATTTTGAGTCAAGATACTGGTAAATTCCTTGTCAGAGCAGAACCTGATCCTCTAGATCCCAGCCAACAACACTATTGAACCTCAGCTGCTCAGGGACTGCACTGGCAGGAAGGCGGGGATCTGATGATTGGGAGAGCAGGTAGTGGCAGAGGAGAAGGTACACAACAAAGCATTTGTATAGAGAGATTCATAGCATCTGTAGTTTACATCTCAGCTTACCTCGCACATTCTACCATTCTACTCTTGTTCTATGTCTGAATTCATGACAAATGCCCACAAAACCATTTGTTTTGTTCTGTGGCAATTAAACTTTGAACAAGGAGATTCTTCATGCAGTATAATTTCTGACTATCAGTAACTGATTCTCCTTTCAGAGACTTCCTGTGGCCTCACTATTTTGTATCTCAGGTTGGACAGCCATCCTCTGAAAAAGGTATCACCAGTTACACCTCCACCTATGCTCCCCAACTCTCACCCCTCCCCTCTCTTTTCCCCTCTGCCTTCCCTCCTGCAGCCATCAGCCTAAGACCAAGTCCAGTCCCACCTGGAGTGCTTAACTGTCTTCAGATCAGAACAGGGTACTCTGGTCTGTGTCTCAGTACTTTTTCTATATCTTCCATAGAGTCTACCAGAATATGTAATAAATATATGAGTAAAATAACTTGAAACACATTTTCCCCTCACAGTTATTATTAACAGTAATAAACAACCCCTCTTTGTAACATAATCAGACATTCAGTCTAGAAATATGTAGAATGAAATACGAAAGACACCATCTACCAATCCCTCTCCTTACAGCTTCCACCCCGTTCTATTGATGAAACTGCTCTTCCTCATGATATACATCTTTTACATATAGTTATTGTTTTCCATTTTTTCACTTATCTTGGAAACCTCTTTTATGTTACTATGTGCGTATTTTCCTTTATTAAAATTTTATAGGATAAGTGAAAGGTGAGCTATTATTCATGTAGTCTCCTCATGACTGATATTTAAATTGTTTCAAATATTTTGCTATAGTCAACATCTTTATATGCTAATCATAAGCAAGTATTTGTTTCCACAAGTAGAGTTATTGGTTCAGAAAGTATATGCATTTTAAGTTGTAATGGACACTACTAAATTGCCCTCAAAAAAGTGTTTGTGGCCGGGCATGGTGGTTCATGCCTCTAATCCCAGCACTTTGGGAAGCCAAGGCAAAAAGATTGTTTGAAGCCAGGAGCTGGAGACCAGTCTGGACGAAAAAGGGAGATCCTGTCTCCAAGAAACATTTTAAAAATTAGCTGGGCGTGGTGGGTTGTGCCTGTAGACCCAGCTACTTCGGAGGCTGAGATGAGTGGATCACTTGAGCCCAGGAGGTTGAGTCTGCAGTGAGGTATGATCATGCCACTGTACTCTAGCTGGATGACAGAGTGAAACCCTGTCTGCTTGGAAAAAAAAGGTCTTTGCCATTTTACGCACCCATATTACAGTAGCTTGGAACTACCCGTTTCTCTGCATTTGGCATTATCATTCTTTCTTTTTTTTTTTCTTTTTTTTATAAGCTTGCTTTGCTTATTGTACAGTGATGGCATTATCATTTTTATAAATTTATGCCAATATGAAATCATTTTATCTGCATTTCCTGATTACAAAGATGCTTTAGTATTACTCCATATTGATGTTGGCCATTTGCATTTCTTCTGTGAATTGTATGCTCACATCATCTGTAATTTAGGAGGAGCTGTTCTTCTTTTTTCTCGCTAATTAAGAGGAGTTATTACTCTATTTGGATATTCTGATGTATATTATTTATATAACAGGTATTTTCTTCCAGTGAGTTTTTAAACTTTGTCTGCATTGCCTGCTGTTGTACCAGTGGTTTGTCAAATTTGATAGTTTCATTTGTTTAGTTTTTTTTTTGGTTCATAACTTGTTTTGAAATATTCTTCCCACCAAACTGTTTTAAAATCATTATTTCTATATTTTTAAATGGTTTTATTTGTTTTAAAAACTGTCTTATTTCTAATATTATATAATTTCTTCATGTACTGCCAGGTAGTATAAATCCAAAGATTTTACTGTAGCTGTATGTTGGACTTGTTGTTTCCATACTTCTCTGGAAATGTGCAAGAAGAAAGCTTTTCACAAGCAGCACCTTACAATATTTCTTTGTACATGCAGCAATGTGAGAACTTTCCATTGTCAAAACAGAGGCAGACAATATTTATTATTGTGAGATCAACTGTAAGCCTTATGTATATGGGATTTTGCAGTTGTGGCTAAGCTAAGAAATTACTGGGAAATAACAGCATTCATATACTTTCACCAGTGGAGTCCTAAAGTATTTTGCAAACTTTTTCTTAGTGATGAATAATTTTATATGATATCGTTGGTAGAATTTTCCTGGTAAGAACCTTCCTTTTGACAAAAGTAGGGTGGAGGGTCGAGTGAATGGGGAGTGGGCTGTGGCTAAGGCTCAGAGTTATTAAATAGCTTCCTCTAAGTTTGTCCTCACACAGAGGTGTCTCAGACCAGTGGATGAAAGTTGGATTGACTAGAACATGAACCTCAGTTGTAGTTCTGTAACATAGAAATAAACCATAATGATGTTTCTATGGGGAATAAATATGTGGTAAGATTTTTCAATTAAAATGAGAGTGGGAACTTTTTCCTGTTACCCATTTCAACTATATGGCAGCGACAACCTCCAGTCACCAAGTAATGTTGGCTGAGATTTCCGTGGTTGAAGGTCAAGTCAGGTAGGTAAGGGAGTGTCACTCACTAGAGTGAGGCAGTGCTGTCAGCTGATGAGTGGGTGCGAGTTGATAGCTCACAGGTGGTTTGAGATGGGATTCTACAGGGGATTGGGTGGTGATGTGCAGCCTCTTTGGTTTGTTCTCAGCCAGCTCCCTTTTCACCAGCTATCCGTTGTCCATCTTTTTCAGGAACTGATCTTGTCAATGATCCCAGCTATTCCTTCCTTCTTTCTTCTGTAATACCAACAATCTTACAGCTGTTCACTTGCAACATTTTGTGCAAGTGTATTGCACCACAGAGCTCTTTCTAGGCAGTGGTGGGGAAACTGGCGTCTTTTCTTCTCCCTCCATATTATTTCTACACAACTTCAACACTTCATGTTTACGTTTTTATTTTTATTTTTTCAGATAGAGCCTTTTGCAAAGTATTTCTCCATCTTCTAAAATTTACATCTGATTCTTAAACTCAGAAATCTCATCCCTGCCTTAAATTCTGATGTAACTTCTTGGTAAAGCATTGCCGCTCCCCTCCCTCTACTCTTTAGAATCATTAAGATATGGAAGGTAAATTTCATCTTCTGTGGATTCCCACCATTGACAGTTGGGCCAAGCCTTACTTTTGACTTTTTTTTGGTTTAACTCTTTTTTTTTTTTTGAGACGGAGTTTCGCTCTTGTTACCCAGGCTGGAGTGCAATGGCGCGATCTCGGCTCACCGCAACCTCCGCCTCCTGGGTTCAAGCAATTCTCCTGCCTCAGCCTCCTGAGTAGCTGGGACTACAGGCACGTGCCACTATGCCCAGCTAATTTTTGTATTTTTAGTAGAGACGGGGTTTCACCATATTGACCAGGATAGTCTCGATCTCTTGACCTCATGATCCACCCACCTCGGCCTCCCAAAGTGCTGGGATTACAGGTGTGAGCCACCGCGCCCGGCCAACTCTTTTTTTTTTTTTAAAGTTAGAATTTTATTTTCCAAGTATGTAATTATAATATTGAGTATGCTTTTACACACTGCATTCCCTGCTCTTGGTAGCTTTGTGATCCTGGGCAGGTTGTTTAACCTCTAAGTGCCTCAGTTTCTTCATCTGAAAATGGAGATAATCTCCGTGGGTTGTTATGAACATAACATATAGCGTATGTGTGTTATATGTGTGTATAACTGAGAATAACACCTGGCAAATAATAAATATTCTCTAAGTGTTTGCTATTATTATTATTATTATAATCCTGGTTTCACTAAAATAGGCTCAGTCTTTCCTGTGGCAGAGGCAAGGGCTCTAAAGATAATTGGGAAAGGAGAGATAGGAAGAGAAAGGCTGTTTAAACAGATACATTGAACTTCTCAGTAGGCGCTGGTACAATTTACTCATTTATGGTATATTTAGAATAGGGTTAGAAAATCATATGAAGATGTTTCACAGCATCTTGGCAACTATTAATCCAGCAGTATTGTGGTGGTGTGATTGAATGCTGGTTCTCTATTGCTGAAATGAATAGTGATCATTTTTGTTGGTTGTTTTGGGGTTAACTGTGGGTACAGTTTCTATTCAGGAAGGTCTGTTGGTCTAATGTTTCACACAAACGTAGGAATGCCGAAGATAGTTGGTCTTTTGCTTGTTTAGAACGTGGATTCTCATTTCTTGACTTTTTGTTATTCATTTGTTCATACCTAGAAGTGGAGTGCTCCTAAACTGGAGGCACCCAGCTTTTCCTGCATTACTAGATTAGGGGTCCTATTGTTTGATGACATAAATGGTTTGGAATCACACTTAAGATCCCACTGTGGCTGTGGAATTTTAAGCTAGATTCTTAATCTCTACAACTTTGATTTTCAAGCTTTGAAGTGAAGACAGTGCCACCCATCTCAGAATTGTTGTGAAATCCAAATGAAAATTTATCTATAAAGTATACATAAAGAAATGCCCAAGAGTGGGTTACTTCCAGAAGGATGTGTGTCGAGCCTACAAAAGTGATCCTTCCAATCATGTTCCTAGCTCATGTATCAGGGATAAGTTAAACAAGTTAGGCTGGATTTTTTTTTTTTATTTAAATTGTGGGGGAATTCTGCCTGGGGTGTTAGAAGAAAGAATGTGATGAGTTAGTTCAGCTGTGAAATCTAACATCCTATTGGTTTGCCTCATTGCAAAACATAAAAAGGAAATTAAAACTCTCTTCTTTTAAAAGAGTTCTTATGAACAGCTTTAAAATGAGAAGGAGAATTAGACAATTTAGTTTCTTTTTAGTAATAGCTGTATATATCCCCTGCAAAAATAACAGAGGAGTCTGGCTTTGCTAATGTTTGTTTAAAAGGAGGTGTTGACCAGTTTTCAGCTTGCAAGTAGGAGTGTCTAGTCAGTGTTTTCTTTTCTACACAGAAAGTTAGCAGGACTCTGACACATCAGAGTTTGTACGGAGAGAGATTAGGGAAGTGCCGCACAGATTTCCTGCAGAATGATGGGGCAGCTTGTGAAAAATGGTCAAGATTGGAACGCAAAGCTGGTGGGACTGATGTGCTGTATGGGTTAGTAGTATCATGTATAGTATCACTTTCATGTTTTCAGAACTGGGAAGGGAAAGTTGCACTACCTGGTTTGGTTGCATGGCGGTAGTTTAGCTGATTGTGGGGCACCTTTCACAAACCTGTACTGAAATCAGGACAACTTCTGAGGCTCCCTGGAGAGAACTCCCCCACATTGTTGTCCACAGAATATGTATTTATATAATCTCAATACTGTGTGTGTGGTACTCAGCGAGTTTAGCTTTGTTTGGATTTCACTGAAAACCAGTCAGTATAGATTATAATAATCAGTGCTCATTTTGCATTTATTTGCCCCCCCCATTCTGTTATTCTTTGTCTTCAGCAGCGTTACATATTTTTCAGCTGTTACACTTTATAAGGGGGATATAAATATATATTTTTATTTATAACTTAATCTATAAGTGAAATAATATTCAAATAGAGGATTGTTATAAAAGTTCATTCAAAATTATCATTCTGTTGGTTTTATAGAATTGTTTAAAATCACAGGAATGATTTTTCTCTTTTTGTTGCCTTAGCAACACTGCCCTAAATATAAATCTCAGTGTTAGGCATCTCTAACTGAAACGAAATAAAGAACCATTATGAGACTTGTAATTGGAAAATTAGATGGTGTAATCTGGAATACTCCCTTTTGAAATAACTCCCTTTTGAAATAATGTGTATGGAAAGTAGTGTGATTTAGAAAGTCTTCCCAGACTTAAATCATTCTTTGACTCTAGGCTGCTCTCTTGAAGAAAGCTGAAGTCTTTAAAAGTCACGTGAACTCTTTTCTCATTACTGTAGCATTGTGGAACCTTCTCATGTTAAAGGGCTTACTTTGGTATTTGAATGGGATTCATTTAAGTTGATCTTGGTTTCAAAGAAAAGGTGTAGGCTGTTACTGTTTACAGCCTACACCTTTTCTTTTAAACCATAATCAAGTCAGAAAACAGTATCAGAATTTATGAATTATGTGTGTTATTTAGCTTTAGTCTTTGTATCTTATGTTCTTTAATGTTTGTATCTTATGTTCTTTAATCTTTGTTCTTTAGTCTTTGTATCTTATGTTCTTTAATCCAGATTAAAATTCCTGGATATTACCTCAGTAGTACCTACCAAATACCATGTTATTAGCAGTGCTTTTGAGCCTCTAGCACAACAACAACAACAACAGCAGCAGCAACAATAAGAATACCTCGTTGATCAAAAGAATCTTTGTATAGTTATATTATTTAAGTGAATTTATCTTCTGTACTTAGAGGTAAATTATTTCACTAAATCAGCTTTCTTAACATACCGCTTGGGTAAGTAATTAGCCAATTCATCTATAGAATCTGTGTTTTACTTTATGTTCCTCGAACTGTAGGACCAGTTTTTATTCACTTACAAAAAAAGAAATCTAGTTTCTTAACCTTTTGGTACCCACGAGGAAAATGGTTTATATAATACACATAATACATTAAATTTATTTTGTGAACTTGATATGGAGGCTCTCTTCTTGAATTATAAAGATTTTTAATGCATTATTAAACATTTTTTTTCTTGAGGATTTAGCATCAGGGCCTTGGTTGTTAATTAATGGGAATAACATGGGTATTACCTAGGAAGTAATTTTTTTTTTGTTGTTTACTCTGTTTTCTATTTGCTGGATGCTTAGAAAAGCACTGCTGAAAATGTGATATGAGCGCTAGACTTTGGCACAGAACTTCCATTGTTTGCAATCACTTGTCCAAAGTTCACATCACATCACACAGCCAGATTCCCCAGCTTCCTGTCTGTGACTGAGATGTGGTCAGCAGTTCCATTTGAAAATGACAGTGTCTTAGGGATAGTGGAAGCAACTCTGTAGGGAATCATAAGAATTGGGTCCTGACCAAGCTCTCTCAATTTAGATGATTAAGTCAGGGTTTCTTTTTGGTGGAGAAATTGAAACATGGCTGACTTCTGTCTTACTGTGCCACTTGCTCTCCTTTAAGCCCTACCTGACTGCCCTGGATGAGGTTGCTTCTTCTCTTTTGTGCTTGCTTGCATGGTGAGTGCCGTGTATTTCAGTTGGCGTGCTTATCACACTGCCTTCCTGTCAGGTGTCCTCTCCAGGTGATGAGTTTCAGAGACCAAAACCAGTGCTTTCTCTGCAGCCTGTTATAGGATAGTGTTACAGGACAGGGGTCCAGATCCAGACCCCTAGAGAAGGTTCTTGGATCTCACGCCAGAGAGAATTCAGGGCGAGTCCATAAAGTGAAAGCGAGTTCATTAAGAAAGTAGGCTGGGTGCGGTGGCTCATTCCTGTAATCCCAACACCTTGGGAGGCCAAAGCAGGAGGATCACTTGAGGTCAGGAGTTCGAGACCAGCCTGGCTAACATGGTGAAACCCTGTCTTTACTAAAATACAAAAATTTGCCTAATACAAATTTTTTTTTGTATTTTTCTTTACTAAAAATACAAAAATTTACCCTAATAAGAGCAAAACCCTTATTAGCTGGGCATAGTGGTGCACACCTGTAATCCCAGCCCTGAGGGCTGCTGGTTGCTCATTTTTATGATTATCTCTTGATGATATGCTAAACAAGGGGTGGATTATTCATGCCTCCCCTTGTTAGACCATATAGGGTGACTTCCTGATGTTGCCATGGCATTTGTAAACTGTCATGGCGCTGGTGGGAGTGTCGTAGTAAGGATGACCAGAGGTCACTCTCATCGCCATCTTGGTTTTGGTAGGTTTTAGCCAGCTTCTTTACTGTAACCTGTTTTATTAGCAAGGTCTTTATGACCTATATCTTGTGCTGACCTCCTGTCTCAAACTGTGACTTAGAATGCCTTCACCATCTCAGAATGCAGTGCAGTAGGTCTCAGTGTCCTTTCACCAGCTCCTATTCAAGATGGAGTTACTGTGGTTCACACCCCTCTGATACCAGCACCACCATGGCACTGGACTCATTAAATGACCGGACCGATGCTAGGATGAAGAGTGAGTAAATGAGGGAAGTACAGAATTTGCACTTATCAGTGAAGAGTGCTAGTACATTGTTTCTGTTTCCTTGTTCTTGCTTTATGTACAAATTGGTAATTTAGGTTCATTTGGAACTGTTTAGGAATAGCAAGGCTAGAAGACATTTAAGACACCATTATTGCTTTAAGAGATGTAGTTGTATATACTAGTGTATATATGTATACAGATAAATCTACATTGTTTTCCTGAGTTGGATTGTCTTTCCTGAAATAAAATTATTCCACACAATGGGCATCTGTTTGTTGAGTGCATAGAGGCACTCTAGCATAGAAACACTGTGGCATCTGGTATGTGGTAGACAAAGATGAATGAGGTATAGATGATACCCCTAAGGGGCCAACAGAGGAATTAATAAATATTTTGTGGGTAATATTATTGGCTCACAATTATTAATATAATCGCTTTTGACAGCAGGTATAAGCAAAGTGCCTGGGGGTTTTACATTTGGAATCAGGCAAATATAACAATTTTAGGGTCAGGCACAGTGGCTCACGCCTGTAATCCCAGCACTCTGGGAGGCCAAGGTGGGTGGATGGCATGAGCTCAGGTGTGTGAGACCAGCCTGGGCAACACAGGAAAATATCTTATCTCTGCAAAAAATACAAAAATTTGCCAGGTGTGGTGATGTGCAACCTGTAGTCCCAGCTCCTTGGAAGGCTGAGGTGGGAGGATCAGTTGAGCTTGGGGAGGTGGAGGTTGCAGTGAGCCAAGATTGTGCCACTGCAGTCTAGCCTGGGCAACAGAGTGAGACTCTGTCTCAAACAAAACAAAGAAAAAAAAAAACAATTTTAGTATAAATTCTGAGCACTTATATTTAGAATTAGCAAACTTCTGTCTGGGAAGGCTTTCTGCAGCCCTTTCTCCAATGTTTAAATACTCAATGTTAAGAAGTAGATTAGAAGTGTTTGGGCACTGAAAAGGTGTTACAGACAGAATCAAAAGATGGGCTGTATATAAGTACCTTTTGTTTCTCCCTGACAGTGGTAGGAAATGGAAGGGATTTCTTGGAGGTATTTTGGAGAAGAAATGCTTATGAAATAAAAACTATTGTTACATGCTCCCCGCCTGCCCGCTTCGTACTGGCATTCAAGTAGGAGAACTCAAAGTAACAGTGCTATCACTGACTAGTTTTACAATGAGTTGAATCCAAACAATCCATTGTATCACTTTACTAAAATTTCCTTATTTCCTTCTCTTGAACATTTGTGTTTTTTCAGAATTTTTATTTTCCTGTTGTAAACACTCTGATTTATATTCTTACAGTTGCATTTTGTACATACTATCATTATAACTTCAGAATATATTTTAGAAGTAGATTTGCTGGGAAAGGTTGTAGGTATTTTGGGGGCTTTGTCTGTATATTGACAAATTGTTGTCTAGCAATGTTGTCCAGTGGAGCTTTGTTTTAGAGCAGCGCTGTCTGACAGAAATTTCTGTGATGGTGGCATTATTCTATATTAAATTATTCTAAAACAGCGTTGTCCAGTAGAGCTTTGTTCTAGAGCATTCCTGTCTGATACAAATTTCTGTGATGATTGGAATGTTCTGTTTGTGTGCTTTTCGATATGTTAGCTGTTAGTGACATGTGGCTGTCAAGCACTTGAATTGTGACTAGTGCAACAAAGAAACAGAATTGTTAATTTTATTTTGCTGTAATTAACTTTGGTTTAAACTTAAATAGGCATATGTGACTAGTGGCTGCAGTACTGAACAATGCAGGTCTAGAAAGTTTAAATTGTATTTGCATTAGCAATATATATGTCTATTTCCTGTGTCATTTTCAACGTGAAATTGAAAAATAAAATAAAATCTTGACAATTTGATAGGTGAGAAAGCTTTACCTGTGTTATTTTATATTATTATTATTTGTTAGTGAGGTTGAGTACCTGTGTGCATTACATTTTTATTGTTATTTATTTATTTTTGAGACAAATATATCTTCCTGTGTCACCTAGGCTGGAGTACAGTGGTGCCATCATGGCTCACTGCAGTCTTGACTTCCTGGGCTCAAATGACCTGCTCACCCCAGCCTCTCAAATAACTGGGACTACCTGTGCATGCCACCATGTCTGGCTAATTTTAGTATTTTTTTTTTATAAATACGGATTTTGTCATCTTGCCCATGCTAGTCTCCAGCTCCTGGGCTCAAACAGTCTGCCTGCATTAGCCTCCCAAAGTGCTGAGATTACAGGTGTAAGCCACCGCACCTGACCCTTGGGCATTAATTTTTAAAAAATTGATTAACTGCCTGCTTTTGCCCGCTTATGTATTAAGATGTTAATCTTTTTCTTATTGCTGTTTTTTTGGTAATAATATTAGTAATATTTGTCTCATATTGCATATATTTTCCCCAGTTGATACATACTTTTGTTTACATTAAAATTATCTTAGAGAACATAAATACTTTTAATAAATAAGACAAACATTTTTAAAGAAACTTGAGTTATATTACAATAGTTTACGGGGGTTAGGGATGAAGAATGAGAAAAAGAGGTGAAGAAAGATCGAGATATATCTTACCCCCAGGGAAAGGATGGAGAACATCTGAGTTGTGGTGGGAGAGGAAAGAAGACCACCAGGGAAGGAGAAAAAGGTAGCCCTGGAGGCAGGAAGGAGAGAAGAAGGAAATAAGAAAGTAAGGAATTGCTGTCTAGAGGTAGGGAGGAGGAAGGTAGTTTAGTTTTGAATGCTAGCTCTAGGTGTTGGATGATTATCATTCTGCTTTGAAATAATGACTTGGTGAACCACAGCATTCCAATTGCTCTTTCTCCTTAAATCAGAAGAAAACG
This sequence comes from Alouatta palliata, assembly GCA_004027835.1. Classification (NCBI taxonomy): domain Eukaryota; kingdom Metazoa; phylum Chordata; class Mammalia; order Primates; family Atelidae; genus Alouatta; species Alouatta palliata. Next base: position 15,479 of record PVKV010012785.1, on the reverse strand, counting down.
TCTCTTACTCTTCTTTGTACTGTCTGTAGTAACTAGGGCAGGATAGCACTCCACACTGAAGCTACGTTGGGGCATTTCTTTGTTATCATACAATGCAATACAGGAATCTAGGAAAGAAATAGCATAGGCCGGGTATGGTGGCTCACGCCTGTAATCCCAGCACTTTGGGAAACTGAGGTGGCGGATCACCCGAGGTCAGGAGTTTGCGACCAGCCTGGCCAACATGGCAAAACCCTTATTAGCTGGGCATGATGGCACACACCTGTAGTCCCAGCTACTTGGGAGGCTGAGGCAGGAGAATCACTGGAGCCCAGGAGGCGGAGGTGGAGGTTGCAATGAGGCAGATGTTGCAGTGAGCCAAGATGACGCCACTGCACTCCAGCCTGGGTGACAGAGTGAGACTCCGTATAAAAAAAAAAAAGCATAGTGATTACACTGAATAATTAAGCAGAATAATTAATATTCAGCCAGAGTCTACTTGTTAAGACTTTAAACTATTTGCTGGGTAATCATGAACAAGTCTTTTATCCTTGTTAAGTCTTGGTTTCTTATTCTACAAAATGGACGTAACACTTCCTACCCTCCCTCTTATGGCTATGAAGAGCAAATGAGGTATACATGTGTTAAAGTGCTTTGGGAAATTCAGTGCAAGGACAAGACTTAGTTTAGACAACTTCGTGGTGGTGGTGGTGGTGATGAGGGGTTATGGTACAGAGGGGCAGGGGGCATTTGTTTACTGGAGAAATATTGGTAAATGCAGTACTGGGAAGAGACCAACCTGACAAACAGCTATTTAACACTTTCTTACAGGTAGCCTAAAGTTGCCAAAATGTAATAAGAAATGTTGAATGCACTGAACCATATCTTTTAAACGTCTCATTTTTGTTTATATTCATGATCACAAAGTCATCTATTCACATATTTTACCAAACTTATCTTCATACATATTTTTTTCTTCCAGATGAACGGGACAAAGTTCAGAAGAAAACATTCACAAAATGGATAAATCAGCATCTCATGAAGGTCAGTTTTTATTTCTTTCACTTCTTGGAATTGTTCTGAATACTGGAGTTTATTTTGCAGTAATTGATTGTATAGTTCTGAAGCACAGCTTTTGCATATCAGCTTGAAAGTTTAAATTCTAGAGCATTTTGCATGCTTTTTAGGCATCTATAATTATTTGTTGTGTGGATTGTGGGTAATGATGGAGGTGAAAAGATATCTACCCAGTGATTACAGTGCATTCTGTGACATTAGTAAAACCTGTTATTATTGAAATCTATAAAATTTCAGCAGTTTCAGAAATCTGTAAATATTTATATGTTAATGCATGGAAAAGCTACGTTTCTTAGTAAGATATTTTTTCTCTCTCAAGGTTCACACCAAGTTCTGGCATCAGATTTATGTGGATGGCAGATTAGATGAGAATAAAGATATTATAGGGACAGAAGTCTAGACTAACTTTACTTCTTATACTTAATTTAATCCCGTGATTGGTGCTTATGTCTAACTTTGTCTATGAAGCAGTTAGTGGTTGTGGTTCTGAAATTAATATTTGTGTACCATGGGTAATTTTGAGAATGTAAACTATCCAGAAAATAGAGACACACAAAATTTGCATATAATTTCTTAGAGTTATTGGACCCCATTGAAACCCTTCTGTAAATCTTGGGTAAGGAACCCTTAGGATTTCACAGGTAACTATTGGTCACTTCCCCTCTCTCCCGCCTTGTATGGAGAGCTCTAAAGTTGAAATAGGTCATATTTCTATTTGAAGTTTTCTCATACAGAAAGATTATTTTATTATTATTGCTTTTTTTCTTTTTTTAAATTTTTTTACGTGATAGTAGTTCTCAAGGAATATTATTACTTAAAAAAATTTTTTTTGGTTTGTTTTTTTATAGAAATGGGATTTCACCCTGGTTTTTTTTTTTTTTTTTTTTTTTTTTAATAGAAATGGGGTTTCACCAGGTTGGTCAGGCTGGTCTCAAACTCCTGACCTTAGGTGATCCACCTGCCTCAGCCTCCCAAAGATGCTAGGGTTACAGGTATGAGCCACCGCACCCGGCCCGAAACATTATTTTAAATGTGGTTATATTCTTAAGCTGGCCAACAAATATTATTTAAACCATCATGTAGCTTAAGAGTGGTACCAATATTGTAAATAGTGTCTAATCGTCTTCTATAAAAGTGATTTTTATTTCAGGGGCCTATCAGAATTACCTTAGAGGTGTGTCAGTCCTGACTCTCTCACCACTTGACAGAACCGTTTTCTCCAATTCTGGTAATATCCCTCAAGGAGGGCACATCACCCACTCCCTGGCTGAGAATCACAAGCGATGAAAGGTTGAGATTCTCTGCTTTGTGAGGAAATACAGTGTGAATTCTGGTGCAGCATGTGGCAGTTCATCTGTGCGCTCCCAAGCTTTTCTTCCATCCTGCACATACTGCCTGGGAGAGAGTCTCTTTCCCGCAGGCTTGGACAGAGGTCGATTGGGGTCAAGTCTGGGGTGTGGACCTTTGGAGCTGAAGACTCCAGTGGGATTTTCCTGTCTCTGAGGTGGCTTTAAGGGAAACAGGCTCTTTGAAGAGGTGCCCCTTGGCTGCTGCTGGCCTATGCAGTCTTTGAAGCTGTGGAGATCTAGGGGTGGGCCTGTGAAGGGAAGCAAAGAGGGTTGCCTCATGTCTTCCGTAGCTATTAAAGTTCTAGGTTGTTAATTAAGTCACAGATGCTGGCAGTGGGCACCAAAGAAAAGTAGAAACACAAATGAAAATGACTCATGGGAACCATAGCTCTGGCATTAGACATATTTTTTGGGGGCCTGCTATATGCCACGCATGTTGTACTTGGCCTTTCATTTTATGAATGGTTCATAAATTAGATGATGGAGTATAAAGAGACTGCCTTTGCTAAATGCGTCAGAATACTGGTTGAGCTGTTTGAGGACAGAGGCCGTATTACTTATTCCCAGGGCCCAACATAATGCCTGGCAAGGATATTCTTGCTATGTCTGATATACATTGCATACATTAAATTGTTGAGTCCTTCCCTCAACCTTTCAAGGAGGCTTAATTTAGTGATTAAACCTACATAGTCTTTAAAGTCAGACAGCAAGTGATCAAATCTTGATTTTCCTGGAATATGTACCCTTTTTTTTGGCCAAATGACAGCTCTCTAAGATAATAAGACTTAATTCTGCTGCAACATACTAAGAATTGGGAAAATAAGTATTTTAGTCACAGTAGCCAATAGATATAAGCCAGTCTAACTGCTTAGAGTTGTAATCAAGTTAGCTTATTTCCTGAAGTCTATTATGGGTCAGAATTTAAAATTAGCTCTTATTAGATGAGGAACCACTTAAGGGAGCGGGAAAGCTGGACAATGTGGTCTTGGCTAACTCACACTGCCGATTAGCTGCTTTGGTTCTGGTTCTGTTTTGTTTTAGTATCAGCTCAAGGTGAGATTTTCGTTTAACCCTGAGTTGTGCACTGAAATTTCTAATAGAGAGCTCAGGTGGGTCAGAACATACCTTCTTATCTTTCTTTTTTTTATGTCTAGAAGTTAGAGCATTAACCTCAAGTGAAGAAAAATGATTAAATATCCCAAAACATTTTGGGGCACCAGGCTGCTAAGGTTCATGTTGTTATTTGTTAATCAGAAAAGAATCAGTTTTCATGTGAGCTTTTCTATGTTGGACCTAAAATTGATGAAAGGAATGTTGTGCTAGACCGCTTCATTTTGTCTCACTAAGAAAATTACTGAACATTTTTGTTTTGGGTGGCCATTTGATCATAATGCAGTTAGTGGGAAATGTGAAGTAAGTATATGAATTTTGGATAAAATATCTTAATATTAGGAAAATATTTCTTCTGTATTGGTTTTCTTATATTCTTTAGTTGAAATGTTGAATATATTCAGGGTGAAACAGGGAAAGGTGAGCAGTAGGTCCTGTATCTTTCTTGCTGTACCATATGCCTTTCCACATAATGAAATGTTATTTGAAGAGCTTTTAATAAAATGCGATCATGTTATATAAATGTTAAGGGAAAGGATGACCGTGAAAAAATAAGTTGATAAAATAAAGGACTTATTAAGGAATAAGGATAGAAGAAATGGGAGTCGGGTCATTCAGATTCAATCTGAATATTTCTATGTGTATTTTTTATTTTGTCTTTTTAAACTGTAGGTGTAAGTAGTCTTTAAATCATGGGGCAGAGAAGGGAGAGAAAGGGAGATTTGGAAATGTGCACTGGGTGGCCCATAAGGAGCCCAGGGTCTGGCAACCCTTTGTTCTTAACCTTGGCTTTGTATACTGTAATAAGTTACCTGGAGTGCTGACTCAGGCTAGTGATGTGTTCTCTGTCTTTTAAATAATTCTTAAAAGTTTTGCCTTTTCTAAACTTCTATTTTATTTGTTAATTTAAATTTAATATTACTCACTTATTTAATATTATTCACTTATTTCCCTTTGTTTTTTTCACCCTTGTTGTGACTCCAAGAACTATTCTTGTTTGTTCTGCTCCTTTGGACAGTGAGGTGCTTGAGAGTTTAGTCCCCAGATAGGCCTTTCTTCACTGGATTGTTTTTTTCATATGATAAAATGTATTTTGTGTTAATTTTGAACAAATTATCTTTGAAAGGAAAGCACCTTTTTCAGGGTTATCAGTCTGTGACATGTACACCAAACAGAGGTACAGAAGAAGCCTCACCTTTGAGGTCAGGTAAATGGGGGTGCATCCAGGTTTTGCAATTCATTATTTGTGTGAACTTAACCTTCTTATGCCCGCATCTGTAAACTGGCGGTAGTGACAGGTTGGTGTGAGGATTTAAATGAGAGAGTCTATCTAAGCATAAAGCATAGGACTTGGCATATCGTTAGGCACTCTATAAATGACAGCTTATGGTGTGGAAGGGTGGATTGACTTGGATGGTGCCATACAGAATTGTGAAGTGAGTGTAAGTTGCTTTTGGTGTCTGTCTACTTCCCTTATCTGTATCTCCTTTTATTATATCAAGTACCTTTCCTTTTAGTTTATTCATTTTAGAAAAAGCTACAGTTTGGTGTTCAGAATCTTTTTGAGGAAATAGATAGATGTGTTGCCTCTTTACCTTAGAGTCCTTCTGGGTCACTGAAGAATGGTTTACCTGCAGTAATCCCGTTAGCTGTGCCCTCCTTGCCCCCTGCCTACCCCCCCAGAGATTTTTAAAGGTTGATTTGGGGACCTGGAGTCCTTTTTAAATTTCCTTTTCTTTTTCTCCCACACATTCTTCTCACAGAAAGGGAGTCTGAACACTCATCATACTTCTGAAAGGTTGGCAGCTTTTGGACCTCTGAGTTAATTTTGCTTAGAGTCACACCTAGAGAGCATCTTCCAAATCTTCTGGTTCATTTCGCTCATTTAAAAGTAGCAGAAACTACTTTTATATACTGTCCTTAAACTGATTGTTCTGTTAAGAATGTATTCCTTTTGATTCATCATTCTTCAGAGTACTTTTAGGAATAAAGTGCAGTTAATACACAGATTATTTATCTTGCAAATCATGGTTTCTAGGTAAATTATTGGTGTTAGAAGCATTTATGTATTATTATTCAGCATAATTTAAACTGCAGAACTAGATAAGAGCTGGTTGTTATTGGAGATACCTGTGTCTTCACTTAGCTAAATTTTACCTGGAGAATTGTTCCAAAATGTAAAATTGATGACATTTTTCTGTCATTTACAGCATTTATTTCTGCCTCCTCTACCTATGACACTAGGTCCTCCCTCTTTATATTAGAGGTTTTAGATAAATGCTTGTTGTTACTCATCCTGTACAATTTGTTGTCTAGAAATTCATAGGACAACAATATGAGAAATGGCACCTAAGATTTAAGTACTGATTTAGCTTTTGCTTTTCTCAGGGAATGGGGTGGGGGACAGAGAAAGAAGAAAGTACTTTATTTTCTGAAGCACATTAACAGTTATCATTAGAAGATTCCCTTTAATCACTTACTTGGGCCTGGAATTAGAACGTGAGCCATGACTGAGAGACTGTGTTTACGAGGAGTAATTTAAGGTGATGAATGATTTTTAGGAGAAGATTGGAGTCCAGAGAAGTCAATATAATGTGGTTTCCTTACATAGGATCCATCTAATTGGCAATTTATGGTGGAAATATATTCTTCAATACTGATCAGCTACTTATTCCTTAATATTTGTAATAGGATATTTGGCCTAAACATTTTTTCTGTTTTAAATTTTAATTTATTGACATGTAAATGCATTTGGAGAGGAAGAGGCCCTGGATGCCACTGTTGGACACACCCTTGTTGTTAGTCATCTACTTGGTTACTGCGTGGGAGGCACCCAGCTATCACTGATTTCATCACTGTTCCATCATGACTTTGGAAAGCTTAATTTACTCATGGCATAGATATCCTTTGCCCACATAGTAAAGTCAGTGACTTCATGACTCCACCAAATCAATCACACTATTCTTTATTTTCTGATTTGGTGGCGAGAAGAAAATGTAAATCCTCAAGTTAAGAATACAGTGATATCTTTTAGACAGTAGGGAAAAAAAGAAAACCTCTATTTTCTCTGTGTTTTGGACCATAGAAAAACTTTGATTTTGCAAAGTTATTTTGTAATTTTACATCTGTGGGCTCAGATGAAATAGGGGAATTTTCTCTTCTTTTTTTTCTTTCTTTTTTTTTTGAGATGGAGTTTGACATTTGTTGCCCAGGCTGGATTGCAGTGACTGGCGTGATCTCGGCTCTCTGCAACCTCCGCCTACTGGGTTCAAGCAATTCTCCTGCCTCAGCCTCCCAAATAGCTGGGATTACTGGCACCTGCCACCACACCCGGCTAATTTTGTATTTTTAGTAGAGACGGGGTTTCTCCAAATCGGTCAGGCTGGTCTTGAACTCCCAACCTCAGGTGATCCACCTGCCTCAGCCTCCCAAAGTGCTGGGATTACAGTCATGAGCCACGGCTCCAGCTGAAATAGGGGAATTTTTGAAGTATCGACTTTATAAAAGGACTGATGAAAAATACTGCTTATTAGCATACAGTGCTGTGGGTTCTTAAAGCCTGCAAATAAGGTATGTTTTTTCCACACCTTAGATTTATGTTAGTAGTTTCTAAACTTTAGCCTTATCAAACTCACTTGGAGGGCTTGTTGAGATTTCTGGGCCCTATCCCAAGAGCTTCTGATTCACTAGGTCTCGGGTAAGGCCTAAAAACGGGCATTTCTAACAAGTTCCAGGAATTTGTATCTCTAACAAAGAGCTGATGCTGCTGAGCGGGGGCCGTATTTCGAGAATCCTGTCATAGATAAATGATATAAACATATAAATAACCATATATTCCACTTAGCATAACCAATAAGTATTCTAATATGGTATAAAGACTAATAGTAGCTATCTTTCATTGATCCCCTACTGTATGCTCCGTTCTTTCCAATACAGCTAATGTTGTTTGAGAGCTAACCAGGATCTGTCACTTTCATGACCCTTGTTTAATTTTTACAACAGTCCTAAGGACAGATCCTGATTATTGTTATCCCTGTGTGACTGATGATAAAACTGATACATAGTTTCCATAATTTCCCAAGGGCATAGAGCTAGTAATTCCTGAGGCTGCTGTGGAAAATAAGGCGAAGACAGATTACCTAACTTCCCAGAGGCTAGACAAAAGTCTAAGAAGAAAGTGAAAATTACACTGCAGTCTCCTTGACTCCAGGTTTTTTGTTCTTTCTGTTATACTAAATTCTTGAGAATAGTTTTTAGTTGAGCAATTAAAGATAAAAAAGACAGAAGCTGAACTTGACATTTGGACATTGGTCTGATTCCTTTACAAATAGGACTTCACATTTAAGTTATGTCTGTTATGCTATAAGGATAACAGTGTATGTAGTTAAGGAAAGGTTGAATGGTTTTTGGAGACATATCTGATTAAAGTCCCAAAGTATAAATTTAGGGGCAAATATTGCAAATCAGATTTTTATAAATGTGAAAAAGTAGTGGACAGCTTCAAGATTGTAAGAGATATATGGAAGGGCATGAAAGATTTTTTTTAAGATAAGTAGCAGATTGGGATTAAGAAATTATGAATTTTTTGTTGTCATGAAGACTAATGATTTATTGGTGATAGATTCCTTAATTAAAAAAAAGTTGAGAATAACACTGTGCTTACTTTCAACAGGGCTTTATGCTGAACTTCTTGTATAATCAGGGCTGTATTTGAAATACAGTTTTTAAGAAGTTCTCTGTTTTCATGCAGCTTGCCGTTTGTTGGAGATATTAAATATATATGTGTGAAACTATTAAACAGTCATGTACAGCAGCATGTGATAAAGTGCCAGAATGAGTAGGCAAACAGTAAGGGTTTTAAGAGATCAGACCCTGGAGACTTGGGGTGACTCTGAGTAGTTTGGGACTGTGTCAGGGCAGGGAGGTTGACCTAAGCTAGGTCAGAGGAGGGTGGGGGTCACAGGGAGGCAGGTGTGCTGGACTGCTAAGGCTTGCTAGAAGGCCATCAGGTTGGACAGAAAAAGGTGAAGACAGATAAGAAACAGATATGATTGGTTAGCCAAGGATGCTGTTGGAAGTTTTTGAGAACAAGAGTGAAGAATCCTACATTTCATACACAGGCATTAGGGATCTAAACTATATTGTGAATTCCATGACATGTCTGACTGTATTTATTTATGGACATGGGAGCTCAGTAAGTCCTCGCTGTATGAGAAGTCTGTAGGGAGGTGGCTACTAGCTTAGCCCAGGGAATGAACTCTTCTTCTTCCCTCTGCTTTGTAGCAGACACTTGAATGAAGTCAGGGAAGGCACACTTAATCAGATCTACAGACAGGAAGAATATCCTTTGTAATAGATTGGTGAAATTCATCTTCAAAGTAATTATAAAAGTTGGGCCTCTGGTCTCACCAAAAGGACAACATTTAACTATGAAAAATGTGAAGTTCTGCTCACCTGTAGGATGCAGAAGGGATGTCATAGCGGTAATCCATGTGATAAGACTAGGGGTTGGTTGACTTCAGATTTACAACAGTGGTGCTGCTGAATGCTGTCTCAGGCATGTTAATAGAGCTGAGGGTTCTTAGCTCTTTTGTTATATGTAATTATGATGCCATTTTATATTAAGGACTTGAGCATCTGTGGATTTTGATATCCTTGGGGGATCCTGGAACCAATTCCCCACAAATACTGAGGGACAATGGTAGTACTAGTTTCCTGTGACTGCTGTGACACATTTACACAAACTTGTAATCTTTTTCAAATAAGGTAACATTCATAGTTTCCAGGGATTAGGACTTGGTATGTTTGGGGCCACCATTCAGCCTACTATATGTATGAATAGTTACAACTACCTGACATGAAACCCTCACCAGTAACTTCATGGGACAGGGCACTCCCTAGTCATCATGGAATTGCCACCAAAATCATGTGGACCTTGAGTTACAATCTATCAGAAATGAAAAAGAAATGACTGGTGTATTGTTAGGAAAGTGAACTAGGTAGTATCTAATATAATCTTCCAAGAGCAAGATTATATAATCAAATGACAATTTTGGATGACAAGATATGTGAAAGACTGCTAAGTAGGGAAAGGCTAGAGATTTATTTTTGTATTTTAAACTATTTGTTTGGAAATATTTTAAACTTTAAAAAGTTGCAAAAATAAAGTAGTACAAGGAACACTGATATACTCTTTACCCAGATTGAGCTCTTGTTAATGTTTTACCGTGATTGCTTTATTATTCTTTCTTCCCAACTTTGTGTGTGTGTGTGTGTGTGTGTGTGTGTGTGTGTGTACTTTTTTATCTGAACAATTTGAGGGTAAGTTATATATACCATGATCTTTTACCTCTAAATACTTCAGTATGTATGTCCTAAGAATAGGGTTATTCTCTTTTGGACCACACAGTTAGCAACTTCATAAATTTATATTGGTATAATATTTTAATGTCTATATTTCGGTTTTGTTGGTTGATCTTTTACATCACCCTCTCTTCCTCCAGGGCAAGGACCAGTTCAGGGTCAGGTATTGCATTTAGGTGTAATGTCTCTTTAACTTGCTTTATTTATTTAATTAGTTTATTATTTTTTTGAGACAGAGTCTTGCTCTGTCACCCATCCTGGAGTGCAGTGGCCTGATCTCGGCTCTGTGCAGCCTCTCCCTCCTGGATTCAGGTGATTCTTGTGCCTCAGCCTCCTGAACAGCTGGGGTTACAGGTGTGAGCCACCACGCCCAGCTAGTTTTTTGCATTTCTAAATACAGATGAGGTTTCAATATGTTGGCCAGGCTGGTCTTCAACGCCTGTTCTTAAATGATCCGCCTGCCTTGGTCTCCCTAAGTGTTGAGATTACAGGTGTGAGCCACCATGCCTGGCCAACCTGCTTTAATTGGGAACAGTTTTATACCCTTTTGGCAGACTTTTATGAAATTGACATTTTTGAAGAATACAGAACACGAATTTATTTATGTGGAATGGAAAATGGATTAATGGCAAAGTATCCTTTGAACTTAGTTATTTCATGACAAGAAGACACACCTGTCCTTTTTTTCTTATGAGGGTCATTGAAGCCTTTACAAGTGATTTTAGTGTTTGTTGATAAAATTGTGAACTATCTTTTCAAATTAAGAACACCAAAATTGTATTCAGTAATTCCCTCCAATAACTTTAGTTTTATCTTGTGGTCAGTTTATAACTTTCCTTTTCTTATTCCTTATTATAATTATTTCTGCCCCCACTATCAATACCATTTATTGAGTGCTTATTATGTGGTTGACCCTGCACTAGATACATTACAAATATTATCTGATTTAATCCTTATTTCCAGTGAGAAAACTGAGGCTCGGGGAGGATAAGTTATCTGCCCAACATGAAGTAGCTAAAATGTTGGCAGAGCTGATATTTAGTCCTTTGTCCTTCCTGGTTCCACAGAAGAGGTATACCATGCCATTGCATTATGCCACAGTGGGAAGATGCAGAATCTTGAATCATCAAGAAGTAATGGAGACAGAGAAGTAGAAAGAAAGCAATATGCCAGGGCACATGGCCTCTTTGCTTTGCTCTAATTTCTCTCAGCATTCCCTCTTGGCTGGTATGCCCTGGCCTTCTTATGTAGCCATAAATTTCTATTTGCATTCTTCTTTCATCAATACACTATGCAAGCATTTAGAGATACAGATAAAACTATGCAAAGAAGCCAAGCAGCATTCCTGAAGGTCATTGTTTTAGCTGGAAAAGGGTAATTACTAAGGCGTTTTCAAAGAAGAAAAAAAAAATTACACTTTGTTCAGTGGTGCCAGCGTATTCTAAATCATGTTGTACAGATCTTCACATTGGAAGTGTATGCGTTCTGTGATCCCTGAAAATCTGAGACAGGTCTCAGTTAACTTAGAAAGTTTATTTTGCCAAGGTTGAGAACACGCACCCATGACACAGCCTCAGGTGGCCCTGATGACATGTGCCCAAGGTGGTCGGGGCCCAGCTTGGTTTTATACATTTTAGGGAGACATAAGACATCAATCAATAGGTGTAAGATGTACATTAGTTCAGTCCAGAGAGGTGGGACAACTCAAAGTGGGGGGGTGGCTTCCAGGTTATAGGTAGATAAGAGACAAGTGATTGCATTCTTTTGAGTTTCTGATTAGCCTTTGCAAAGGAGGCAATGAGATACGCATATATCTCAGCGAGCAGAGGGGTGACTTTGAAAGAATGGGAGTCAGGTTTGCCCTAAGCAGTTCCCAGCTTGACCTTTCCCTTTAGCTTTGTGGTTTGGGGGCCCTAAGATTTATTTTTCTTTTACAGTTCTGTAGTAGGAGGATTAAGGCAGAAGACTTGGTTTGTTATTTAAAACTAGCCTCTAAGCTGCATGAGGACAGGGTTATTTCTGTTATAAGAAACAATGCATCCACAGCAACTAGCATATTGTCTGATACACTGCTGTTTTCCTCAGACCTTACTAAGGAATTTGATGTGTAATTAATGAATATGAAACTAAATAAAAATTTTTCCCCTCTAATGTAATATATAACTTTTATGACCAAGAAGTGAAAGGCTTGCTTTGGTAGGAGTGAGATAAACATTAGTCTGCAGGAAAAGAGAAATAAACTTAATGGTGACTTTATTCTTTTAAGGCTGAAAAGGCCTATTTAATTATAGAAACTGAGGCCCCAAGTCCAACAGGTTGACCAGTAGGGCCCAAGTTAGGGTTCATTCTTCTGACTGCTTTCTGTGTTCTGTCCAATAGATAAACCAGTTTCTCCATTTATAGCTAGGTAGTAGGAAATTTACTCATATTCATAGGTGAGATTAATTTATTTGTCTAAAGTTGCTAATTAACTTTGCTGTACTTAATCACTGTTGTCCTACTGTAGATGTAGCCAGGTTTCTTTGAAGGTCTAAGATATTATTTTCCATAGAACCCAATATAAAACCCCATTTCCAGGCTCTAGTGAGGGTTTACCATATTGCAAACCTGAGGGAGAATTCAAGACTGGTTTTGAAAGGGGCTGACAGAGGAAGACAAATAGCAAAGGAAATGAAGCCTGTAATCCGAGAGGCAGAAGGCCATTTTTTCCAGGGAAGGAGTTGGACTTGCTGAGGAATTTGGAAATTGAGTCATTTGATCTTAATATAATATAGAAGAAATTACTGTGTTGTGAAAATTTAAGAGGGCTGGCTGACTTCAAAGGGAGGCCACTGAACCTGGGAAAACAATTGCATACTTCTAAAAGCATTGAAATTCATACCAGACTGGATGGCACAGTGCTGTTGATGTACAGTGTTAATATATTCTGATACTGTTGCTTGCTTAAATAAATTTCTATCAAAAAATTTCAAGTAGTCTTGTTTGTGATTTTAAAAAAACTCTCAGGAGGCTGAGGCAGGAGAATCGCTGGAACCCGGGAGGCGGAGTTTGCAGTGAGCTGAGATCACGCCATTGCACTCCAGCCTGGGCAACAAGAGCAAAACTCTGTCTCAAAAAAAAAAAAAAAAAAAAAAAAAACCACAAACTCTGCTGTAAAATCCACTAGGTTTAAAATTTAAGGAACCCATAGCATTAATTAATAAGTCAGTTTCGACTAATAGATACATGCAGAGTTCTTAACATATGAATGGGAGCTTTCATAAGTCAATTTTAGAGGCCTGAAATTGCATTTCCCTACGTGGGTGAAACATGTTACAATGCAGAACAAGAACAGGTCTTGTTCTCAGGCTAGTCCTCTAGATCTTATTTAATGCATATCCTAGCTTACAGATGTCAAATTAAATGTTTAAGAAGCCATACACTGGCCCGGCGGGTGCAGTGGCTCAAGCCTGTAATCCCAGCACTTTGGGAAACTGAAGTGGGTGAATCACCTGAGGTGGGGAGTTTGAGACCAGCCTGACCAACATGGAGAAACCCTGGAAACCTCATCTCTACTAAAAATAAAAAATTAGCTGAGCATGGTCGCGCATACCTGTAATCCCCGCAACTCGGGAGGTTGAGTCAGGAGAATCACTTTAAACCAGGAGGTGGAGGTTGCGGTGAGCCGAGATTGCACCATTGCACTCCAACCTGGGCAACAAGAGTGAAACTTGATCTCACAAAAAAAAGAAAAAAAGAAAAAAAAAAAAGAAAAAGAAAAAAAGAATCCATACACTAGAGGAGAAAGAGTGGTTCCCTCCCTTCATTCCCAAATAGATTTGAATTTCAAACCACCTAACTCCTTTTCTTTGTGCCTTCCTTAAAATCACCCTCTTCTAACCAGGGCTCAGTGGATCGGTGTGTCCTCCTGAGGCACTCTCTTTTCCAGAGTGTTCATGTTTAATCTTGGACTCCCAGAACAGCTGATTTTAGCTAGGGTCATGAAGACAGACTGATGGGAACCTCATTCATTGTAGTCTATGAATAACAGAGCACATTAGCTGTCCCACTGGAAAATAAATCTCCAGTGGAATGTCAAATACATTCAAGAAGAAAAGTCAGCTGTACATAGGAAGGTAAACAGGGTAGTAAGCTAGTCATACCTGGAGTCTGCCTCAGTGGTATTCTAAGGTATTCCTACTTTTTGCAACATCTTCTCTCATTGTACTTTGGGACCCAGGGTAGGTGGCACAGTGTTGTGGCTAAGAGCACAGGCTCTGGACTGAGTTACTTAGACTTGCATCTTTCCTCAACTGTTTTCTAGTGGTATGCCTTTGAACTTTTCTAGGCTTTAGTTTCCTCATTTGTGAAACAGATAAGAATAGTGCCCTCTTCCTAGGGTTATGATAGATATTACATGCAATAATGTACATAACATTTTGAACACAGTGCCTGTTACACAGTGTGTGTGTGTGTGTGTGTGTGTGTGTGAGTGTGTGTGTGTAACATAGGCTGTTATGTATCTTGATAGACTCTTAAGATTGTCTAAAAGCTTCAGATTTGTTCCCATCTTCTGTAGCAGTGGCTTGTGGTCCTGATTGCTTTTTTATGTGTTTGAGCCATGATACTGCCTATATATTGAAAAGAGAAGAATGCCTACGATATGCAGCCATAGTGGTTTTATAGTAATATTACAGTGATGCATGCCAGTTAACCAGTGAGCTCTAAATAAGGAATGTGTTTTCCATGGTCTGGCCAAGAACCACTCTAACACCAGATTTCCCCCCTTGCATGGATATGACAGTGTGAGGTGAGATGCTGTGCGTGCACGGCATCTCTAACCATTTGGATTATTTGTGAGCCATCGTATCACTAGTTGAGTTTAGCCTAGATAAGATAATTTGCAGAGCAGTAGCCCAATAGAGTCATAGCCACAACATAACATTTCAGCCTCCTGCCTGAGCCAAGATTCTAGCACTTAGGTTTTCTACAAGAGCATTAGCAGCCTTCCAGTTTTATTATTATTTTTAATCCAACAAACTCAGCACTTTGAATCTCCAAACACGAATACTACTTATTGAATTCTTGGAAAATAGTGTAAAAATTTCTGATCTTAGATTTCCGTACAGTTACACCAGAAGGACATAGCATTAGTATCCATGCATATTCTAAAAGTAGAAATGATGCCTGTAGAGCTGTTGTCTGAGTTAATGAGTTTTAATATTATCCTTTCTTTTACCTCAGTTTGTTAGTGTTGCCAAATGTCTTTTTTGTTTTTTGGTTTTTTGAAACGAAGTTTCACTCTTATTTCCCAGGCTGGAGTGCAGTGGCACAGTCTCGGCTCACTGTAACCTCTGCCTCCTGGGTTCAATCGATTCTCCTGCCTCAGCCTCCCGAGTAGCTGGGATTACAGGCATGTGCCACCATGCCCTGCTAACTTTGTATTTTTAGTAGAGACGGGGTTTCTCCATGTTGGTCAGGCTGGTCTTGAACTCCCAGTCTCAGGTGATCTGCCCACTTCAGCGTCCCAAAGTGCTGGGATTACAGGCGTGAGCCACCATGCCCAGCCTCTCAAATGTCTTAAACATCTAACTTTACTTTTTTTTTTTTTTTTTTTTTTTT
>PVKV010012784.1:0-64044 GCA_004027835.1 Alouatta palliata | reverse complement strand
TCTTCCGATCTTGGAAAACAGTGTGGCGATTCCTCAAGGACCTAGAAATAGAAATTCCATTTGACCCAGCAATCCCATTACTGGGTATATATCCAAAGGATTATAAATCATTCTACTATAAGGACACATACACACGAATGTTCATTGCAGCACAGTTTACAATAGCAAAGACCTGGAACCAACCCAAATGCCCATCGATGATAGACTGGACAGGGAAAATGTGGCACATGTACACCATGGAATATTATGCAGCCATCAAAAATGATGAGTTCGTGTCCTTTGTAGGGACATGGATGAAGCTGGAAACCATCATTCTCAGCAAACTGACACAAGAACAGAAAATCACACACCGCATATTCTCACTCATAGGCGGGTGTTAAACAATGAGAACACATGGACACAGGGAGGGGAGCATCTCACACTGGGGTCATTTGGGGGGAAAAGGGGGAGGGACAGTCGGGGGTGGGGAGTTGGGGAGGGATAGCATGGGGAGAAATACCAGATATAGGTGATGGGGAGGAAGGCAGCAAATCACACTGCCATGTGTGTACCTATGTAACAATCTTGCATGTTCTTCACATGTACCCACAAACGTAAAATGCAATAAAAAGTATATATATTAAAAAAAAAGATTCTTTATAAATATAGTATATATTTTAAATGCATGTGTACATATATATTGAGAATTAAACTAATGACACCTCACATTCATAGTCCCTAAATACTATAAATAAATACTATACCTAAATCCTCAGCGTGGCCTTTGAGATCCAGCATGTGGTGGCCCCTGTGCTCTCTGTCTCTCCTAGTTCCTTCTTCCTCTTGTTTACCCTGCGGCCTTTAGTTTCTTCAGTGCCTCAAGTTTGCTGTATCAGGAGTTTGCAGCGCTGTTCCCTCTTCTTCTGGTGTAATATGGGCCCTCATCTTCCCCTTCTTTGACAACTGTCTTCTCACCATCCCTCCTGTCTCAGCTTATATATCTCCTCTGAGAGGTGTCTACTCTCTAAGCCCAGTCGAAATCAGGTCTGCTCCAGTTTTGTATTCTCATGCTAACTTCACATCATATGAGTTCCCTGCCACAGATCTCTTGAGAGGTTACTCACTTAGATTAAAATCAAAAGCACTGATGTTGGTTACAAAATCCTGAGGATCTGAACTCATTCATATGTTCCTGGCCATCTCCATCCCACCCCTGAGCCATCCTTCCTCAGACACACAGCCACGTTGTTCATGGGGCCTGGCCAGCCCCTCTGCCTGAATCACTTCCTCTCCATGTCTTTCAAAGCCTTCGCTCAGGTCTCTGCTCAAATGTCACCTAATTTATGCAGCTTTCCTGACCATCTTGTTTAAAACATCAATCCTTATAACTTCCTAAGCCTTTTCTTGTTTTACTTTTCTTAGAGCATTTAGCACCACTTCAGCTGTACATTTACTTGTTAAAGTGTTGCTTGTCACTGCCACCGCAATGCAGTGACTTGAGCATAGGGTTTGTTTGTACACTGCAAAGAGCCCAATTCTATTCTTTATTGCACTTTTCATAGTATTTACTTTATGCAGCTTATGATTTGTTCACTATACTGCCTTTTTCCATTATTACGCTCCTATTTTACATTCTCCACATAGCAGTCAGTTCCATCCATTAAAGATGTAAATCACATCTTGTCATTCCTCTGCTTGTAACTCTCCACTGGCTTCCACTCTACTGAGAATTACCCTCAGCCTCATTCCTGCCTCATGGTCTTTGCATGGTGTTATTCTGCTTGGAACACTCTTCTCTAGCTCCTGTTCATGTCTGCTGCTTCTCCTCACTGCACCTTTAGTCAGATGCTATCTCCTTGTACCGTCCTTTCCTGCCCCCCCCACATTGAAAATAGCTTCTCCTCATCCCTCTTTATATTATTTCCTATGAACATTTGAAATTATACTCAAATTTATCTTTTTGTTTATTGTTTTCCTCATCACTCCCATTTCTCATGTAGAACATAATCTCCAGAAGGGTAAGGACTTGTCTATTTTGTTTACTAACTATAATAATGGAAACAGTGCACTCAGTAAATACTTATTGAATGAATGCTGTTTATCTCTTCCAGTATATTGTAAACATAGTTATTGAAGACAATATGTCTGTTTTACTCCTTTACATATACCCAGTTCCTAGCACAGAGTTTGGTGCTAGCAATTGATTAATTTGTTTAATGAATGAATCAAAGCATGTTAAGCATATACAAACCCCATCTTATAGCAGTTGCTAACTTCTCAGGTAAGAGTCATGATCTGCAGGCTTTTACAGATCAGGATCAGAGCTGTTCCTCTGTGTAGTATCTATTTGGTGTCATGAACAATTAATCTATTTCACAATTGCTTTGGGAAAAGTGTGGATGTGCATACTTTTATGTATAAAATCACTGGACTGAAGCTATTAATAGACCATTTATATTTATATACACAGATAATAGTTATGTCTATTTTCAGATGAGAAAGCTGAAGCTGCAAGGTAGATTAAGCAGTTTTCCTGAAGTTATACAACAGAAGAGCCAGAATATTTATTCAGATACTACTATCTCCAAAGCACATTCTGCTTTTGAAACAAAATGTCTTATGCTACAAAGTCTTAAACTACAAAGATACCTCCAGACTTGGTATGTGTGGCAAGTACACTCTAGGGTGACTCCCACAGATTCACACCCGTGTATAATACCTTCCCATTGAGTGTAGATGGAACTTGTGACTTGCCGCAAACCAGTAAATATGGCAAAGATAATGAAATCAGCCACTCACTACTGCCTTGATTTGATTACATAATATGGCAAAATTGACGGCACATCACTCCCATGATTATGTCATATTATGTGAGACTGTCTTAGCAGCATAATACAAAGGACATTCTCTTCCTGGTCTAGAAGAAGCACATGCTGTGTTATGACACCCTAAGGAGAAGACCACATGTCAAGGAACTGGGGGTGGTCTCTAGAACTAAGGGTGGCCACTAGCCAACAGCCAGTGGGAAGCCAGAGCTCTCCATCATACTGCAACAGGGAAGTGAACAGCCCAGGCTCAGAAGGACAGGAACCCACGTCAACATGGATGCAGACTTTTCCCTACTCAGGCCTCCAGATAGCAAAGTAGCCTGGCTCACACATTGTTTGCAGCCTTGTGGGACCTTGATTATAGGACTCAATTTAGGCATGCCCAGACTTACCTGTGGAAACTGTGAGGTAATAAATGTGTGTTGATTGAAGCCACTGAGTTTGTGGTACTTTGTTATTCTATGTAGAAAACTAATACAGTGTGGCTGTTCCCAGCCAGAGCTCCTATTTCAGGCATACAGCTGTCTGCTGGGGCCATCAGGCTATTTGCCCAGCGACTTTAGGCTCCCTACTTCCTTACATTGAAGCAGGAGGTAGATTGGGAACACCTGTCACTATCATGTCAGCTTAAGATGTGGTCTCCCGAACCTCCCAGGGAGTGTAGGTCAGTCCATTTCCAGCAAAGACTGAAGATATCTTTGTGTTTTGAAACATGATAGCAAAGACTTGGCTCAGTGCCTGACACTTAGTAGGAGCTCAAGAAATGTTATGTGTATTCCTTTCCCAGGTTACTGCAGCTCAACCTAAGGGTATCTCAGCTGCTAACCCAGCAGTTTCTCCCTGGGCAAGGCCTTTAGGGAAAAATCCCACTGCAGGACCCTTCTTACAATAAGGTCATAGTATCAATCACCACCCTCTGTGTGCTCTGAAAACCTGAGAAAGCAGACTCATGATGTCAGTACACTGAGGGTTGTGTATTTTTCAAATTGCACAAGCTGTTTTATGCCCCTAGGGGACAATTGCTTGCCTTCCCAGGGCATGCTGTGAGACCTGTGTTGGTACCATGCAACACCTCATCTTGAGGTAGGAGATGTTTGCTGTCCTGTGTCACGAGTTCTTAGGTCTGTTACTGTGTACTGCAGCACAGTATCTTAAAATCGCTCCCCACTGCTTCCTACTTGGGGCATAAAAGAACTTTGTCACTTTGGAGAGAGATGTTATATAAATACATTATTTGAGTTGAGAGTAGCATGATCCAATGCTAGGATTGCCTATTTGTGTAAGTCAGTAGAAAAATCTTCCTCTTCCCTTTTCTCAGTCTCTTCTAATATTTAACTACAAAAGAAACAACAAAGATTTGAGGATATTTGCCTAAGTTCTCATTACAATATAACTCTTGTGTCATTTAGTAATTGTCAGTATGCAAAACAGCAGAGCACATTGCTATCAGTGTAGGGAGCATCAGAGAGCCACGGTTCAGACTTGTAGATGCTCTGAGACTTCACCTAAGAAAACCAGGCCGTAATATGCAATCATCACATGTTGCCAAAATGAAATACTTGCTAAGATGCTATTTATTATGTAAATTTTGTTGCAGATATTAAGTCCCAAATCTTACTTAGTGTGATTTGAGGATTTATACTCATGTTATAATTGTAATCTCTGTATTAGACTTCACAAATTTAGTTAAAATAATTCAGAATTTTTTTTTCTTATTTTTCATGGTAAAATATACAGAACATGAAATGATCTTAACTGTTTTAAGTATACATTTCAGTGCTATTAAATACATTCATAATGTTGCACAATCACCACCACCATCCATCTCCATAACTCTTTTTGTCTTTTAAAGTGAAACTCTATCCCCATTAAGTAATAGCTCCCTCTTTCCAACTTTAGCCCCTGGATACCACCATTCTTTCTAGCTCCATGATTTTAATTCTAATTACCTCATATAAGTGGAATCATAAAGCATTTGTCTTTTTGTGACTGGTTTATTTCATTTGACATAATGTCCTCAAGGTTTACTTATGTGATAGTGTATATAAGAATTGTCTTCCTTTTTTAAGGCTGAATAATATTCCATTGTGTGTAAATACTACATTTTTGGTATTGGTTCATCTGTTGATGGACAGCTGAGTTGCTTTCACATGTTAGCTGTTGTGAATAATGCTGCTATGACTGTGAGTATGCAAATACCTTTCTGAAACCCTGCTTTCAATTATTTTGGGGAAATAGCCAGAAATGGAATTGCTGGAACTTAAAAGAATTCTGTTTTTTATTTTTGAGGAACCACTGTGCTCTTTTCCACACCATTTTACTTTCTCACCAACGGTGCACAAGGGTTCCAGTTACTCTACATCCTTGCACACACTTATTATTTTCTGGTTTTTTTTGATGATTACCATCCTATGACTGTGAGGTGGTATCTAATTATAGTTTTGATGTGTAATGACCTAATGATTGGTGATGTTGAGCATCTTTTTATGTGCTTTTTATCCATTTGTATATCTTCTTTAGGGAAATAGCTATTCAAGTCTTTGCCCATTTATTAATACAGTTGTTTTAGGAGTTCTGTATATATTCTGGATGTTAGTCCTTTATCAGATATGACTTACAAATATTTTCTCCCATTCCGTGGGTTGCCTTTTACTCAGTACAGTGTCTTTTGATGCACACATTTTTTTTTAAACTTTCTTGAAGTCCAACTTAGCTAATTTTTTTTGTTGCTGCCTGTGCCTTTGGTATCATATCTAGGAGTTCATTGCCACATCCAATATCATGAGGCTTTTGTCTGTGTTTTCTTCTAAGAGTTCTAGAGTTTTAGATTGAACACTTAGGTCTTTAAAGTATTTGAAGTTAATTTTTGTATGTAGTATTAGAAAAGGGTCCAAATTCATTCTTTTGCGTGTAGATCCATTTTTCCCAGTGCCATTGGTTGAAAAGACTATTATTTCTTGTGAGTGGTCTTGGTACCTTTGTCAAAAATCATTTGACCGTGTTTGCAAGGGTTTATTTCTGGGCTGTCTGCTCTGTTCCCTTGACCTGTATGTCTGTATGCCACACTGTATTGATTACCATAGCTCTGTAGTAAGTATTCAAATCAGGAGCTATGAGTCTTCTAGCTTTGTTCTTTTTAAGATTGTTTTTGCTCTTTGGAGTCCCTTGAGATTCCATATGAATTTTAGGATTTCTACAAAAAAATGTTATTGAGACTTTGATAGGGATTGCATTCAATCTGTAGATTGCTTTGAATAATATTGACATCTTAATAGTATTAAGTCTTTGAGTTCAGGAACATGGGATGTATTTCCATTCATGTATGTCTTTTAAAACTTCTTTTGGCAGTGTTTGGTAGTTTTCATTGTTGAAGTCTTTCACCTCCTTGGATAAATTAATTCCTGAGTATTTTATTCTTTTTGTTCCTATTGTAAGTGGAATTATCCTCTTAATTTTCTTTTCAGACTGTTCATTGTCAGTGTATAAACCTGCAACTTATTTTTGTGTGTTGACTTTGTGTCCTGCTACTTTGCTGAATTCATTTATTCTAACAGCTTTTTGTGGGAAATCTTTAGAGTTTTCTACATGTAAGATCATATCATCTGAAAAGAGATACTTTCACTTGTTTATATCCAATTTGGGTTCCTTTCTCTTACCAGTTACTTTCAGTACTGTGTTGAGTAGATGTGGTCATGGTGGCCATCATTGTCTTGTTTCTGATCTTAGAGTAAAAGCTTTGTCTTTCACCATTTAGTATGGTGTTCATTGTGGGGCTTTCGTATATGACTTTTACCATGTTGAGGTAGTTTCTTCCTATTCCTAGCTTATTGAGTGTTTTTATCATGAAAATGTGTTGAACAGTCAACACTTATTCCTGCATCAATGGAGATGATCATGTGTATGTGTGGTTTTTTTTAACTTCATTTTGTTAATGTTAGGTATTAGATGGATCCATTTTTGTATATTGAACCATATGCTTGTATTTTAGGAACAAATACCACTTGGTCATGGGGTATAATTTTTAAAATATGCTGTTGAATTTGGTTTGCTAGTGTTTCGTTGAGGATTTTTACGGCAATGATCATAAGAGATATTGGTCTCTAGTCGTCTTGTAGTGTCTTTGGCTTTGATATCAAGATAATGCTGTCCTTGATGAATGGGTGGGAAGTTTTCCTTCAATTTTTTGGAAAAATTTGAGGAGGGTTGGTATTACTTCTTCAAATATTTAGTAGAAGTCACTGGTGAAACCATCAGATCCTGGGCTTGTCTTTGTTGGAAGATTTTTGATTACTGCTTCAATCTTTTTACTAATTATAGGTGTGTTCAGATGTTTTATTTCTTTGTGAGTTAGCCTTGGTAGGTTTTGTGTTTCTAAGAGTTTATCCATTTCATTTAGGTTATACAATTCACTGGTGTACAGTTATTCATAGTACTCTCTTAATAATCCTATTTACTAATGTAGAAGCAGGATGAATATCCCCACCTTTTATTTCTGATTTTAGTAATTTGTGTCTTTTCCCTCTTTTTTTTTAGTTCATCTAGCTAAATGTTTGTCAATTTTGCTGATCTTTTCCAAGAACAAACTTTTAATTTTTTCCGTCAATTAAAGACATCATTGACTCTTGATAGGTAATGAAGAGGCAAGAATATTTTTAGCTGTTGGTTGCCATTTCAGCGAAATAGCTGTCAACTGTAACTTTCTCCAAAAGTGGAAAAATAGAAAAAAACCCAACATTGGTTTAGTGCTTGCTTTGGTTATCAACACTGCCTCGTTTCACCATCACAATATTTTGAACCCTGCCCTGTGTTATTCCTTTGATGCTATGTACCCTTGCATTAATTGGTAGAAGATGATAATAGATTTTGTTATAGGAGAAGGCATTTCTGATTTTTTTTATCTTCAAAAAGAGATTATATTTTTAAATTTAAATGTCACTTTGGTCCTCTGAATTTTAATGCTGTGTAAAAATGTTACTTGTAATTAGAATTAATTATCCTTAATGAAATTTGACAATTTTCTACTAGAAGGGAGAATAATTTACCTTTGTGTTTTTCTTGAACTATTCACTTGATATGTTTTAAAAAAGTCTTGTTTTTGCACAGACCCTTACACATAAACAAGATCATTAAGACATGGTCTGGCCGTAGTATACATTCTTGCAGAAATTTTAAGAAGCGGAAAGATTTTATAAATAATTAAATTTTTCTTGGAGTTTAAAAATAAGACCTTCTGGTTTTGATCTCAATGATGGTTTTACAAAGTAGTCTGTTTCTTTGGTTTTGAAAATGTACATTAAAACTCTGTATGCTGACATAGATGCCATCTACTAATTTGTAAATGACTTCATCCACTTGTTCTATGGGATTCTAATGCATGTATCAGAGATTTTTAGATTGGAAAAGCAATACAAAGTTCAGTAGGCCAATCTCCTTATGTTGAGTGTGGAGGCACAGGTTTTTATTGGTTTGTGTGGTGATTGTGGGGCACATATTTTTTTAGATAGGGGGGTTTGTATTAGTAAATAATGTCAGTAGGGGAATGTCTCTTTATGGTACATGCCTCAGAAAATATGGCCAGGTGTCTGGGTTTAGGGGTTGATTTTTGGTGGGTTTTGGTGGTGTGTTGGTAATTTTAGGTTTGTTTGGGTATAAATATTGGTAAAATTATTTATTATGTCCTGTAACCATTGACTGAATAACACCTTAGAGGTCAGGATGGGGGCCAAGACATTCAATTAGAGGTGCGATGATAGCATAAAGTCTGGGAAAGCACATTCAGGCGCCACAGGATGGTCGTTGGAACCCTTCCTCCAGCCTCCTGGCAATGCTGAAGAGTACATACCCCTCCCCATGGAGGCCCTCCGCGTGCTCCCGTGACCAGGTTAAGAGGGTGATAGCGCCACACCATCGTGGTGTCTTATTTAAGGGGAACGTATGCACAATCTTAAGGGTATGGCCCTGAGGTAGGAACCAAATGTCAGGTATAGTTTCAGTATAACCAAGCCCTGTCTATATGGGCCTGGAGCGAGAAGAGCGGCAAATGTGGGCGGGTTGCTTGTTTCACGGAGGATGGTAGATTAAGAGACTAAACAATACCTGGGGGATATCCATGTTGAAGAGGACTTGTGAAATATAATACGCTATGTACGATCAATAGGGTAATGTACTAATGTCCTATCATGGAATTATGTGTTAGGTGATATTCATGCCTTAGTGACGTTTGTGTAATACATTTAGGTTTCTATGTGTTGTAGTCCGCTGTGGGATCATAGTTCTTGCTTGTAAGCATGGTTGTAGTGTTTTAATGCACGTTTTGGGTTAATGTGCTATGTATAATTAAGCATTTCCAGTACTATGTAATATTCATGGGGCCAGGCAATAATGCACTAATTACATAGCGGGGCGAAGTGTTTTACTGTATATACTTGTGAAGTACTTTGTGATAAAGCCTTCAATGATATACAGATTAGTTAGTTGTTCAGGGAATAGTTTAAGATTAGAATTTCAGCTTTGGGTGTTGATGGTAGAATGAGAGATTCTTTCCCTGAGATGTCCTGGGGAGAGGATATTCTCCATTTCTGGTTTACAAGACCAGGATATTGAATTATACTACAAAGAAGTCTATCACTTAAGTAATTTATTTTCAATTAGGGCGGAGAGGGGGATAAGTGTAATGATAATAATGGATGCGGTTTGGCCAGTAGTCACGAAGGGGTATTCAACTGGTTGGCCTCCGATTCATGTGAGTGTAAACAGGTCGGCTACTAGGGTTCAGAATAGGATTTGAGTAATGGGTCGGAACCCCATGCTTTGTTGTTTTGATAGATGTAAGATAGGAATAATTGTAAGGATTAGGATGGAGAGTACTAGGGCCTGGACGCCTCCTAGTTTGTTGGGAATGGATCGTAGGATTGCGTATGCAAATAGAAAGTATCATCTGGTTTGATGTGGGGTGGAGTGTTGAGGGGGTCAGCTAGTGTATAATTGTCTGGGTCGGTTAGAAGGTCAGGTGAGAATAGGGTTAGGCTTATTAAGCATAGGAGGAGAATAATTAGGCCTAGGATGTCTTTGGTTGTGTAGTAGGGGTGAAATGTAATTTTGTCAGGGTCCGATGCAACTCCTGACGGGTTACTTGATCCTGTCTCATGCAGAAACAAGAGATGGGTAGTTGCTAGGGCTGCAATAAAGGCAAAGAATCATGTAAGGGTGGCTTTGTCTACTGAGAAGCCGCTTCAGATTCATTGTACGAGGTCAGATCCGATATAGGGGATAGCTGATAAAAGGTTTGTAATTACTGTAGCCCCTCAAAATGATATTTGGCCTCATGGGAGGACGTAGCCCATGAATGCCGTGGCTATGGTTGTAAGTAGGAGGATAATACCGATATTTCAAGTCTTCAGAAAAAGAAAGGATCCGTAATATAAACCTCGGCCAATATGAAGGAAGAGGCAGATAAAGAATATGGAGGCGCCGTTGGCGTATAAGCAGCGGATTATTCAGCTGTAGTTGACGTCTCAGGTAATGTGGGCGACTGAGGAGAAAGCGGTTGAAGTGTCTGGTGTATAGTGTATGGCTAAAAATAGACCTGTGGTGATTTGAATGACTAGGCAAATGCCTAGAAGCTCGTCCAAGGTCATGCAGGTGGAATGATCTTCAGGCTCCTAACTCACATGGGCTCATCTTGCCTCCTGAATGATTATACTTCATCACCTTTGCATTTTAAACACCCAAGAAGTGTAAGTATAGCTAAAGCTTTACCTTTCGCTGCTGAGAAGTCTTAATTTGACCTTTTTTAATGAAGGTGTAATAAAGCAATGAGAGCCAGTGCAGCCTTCTGGGAATCTGAGAAGAGAACAGTGAGCTTTTGAGAAACAGCTATGATTCAAATTGTGGCTCAGCTTCTTGTTGGTACCTGTCCTTGGGCACCTTACATCATTTTTCTGCACTTTATTTTTTTATCTGCAAAACAGAGAAACAAAACCCATCTCTTGTGTTTTTGCAAGGCTGAATGATGTATACAAATTATATATGTAGTAGATACTTCTGAAATGATAGCTATAGGATGAAATCTGGTTATGAGCTCCAGTTTTTCCAATATTTCAGAGCTCTTTCTAAGTCTTCAGACCAGATAGTATCAATTAATGAATACTAGTACAAATTATTTGGCATTTGTACTGCTCAAAATCTCTGCTGCTTTGGACAGTGAGGCTTGGTTTCGTATAAACAGATAGGGATGACAAAGAAATGAAGTCACTAAAAGCAGTGAAAGGCTTCAGAAAGGTTTCATGTCTTTGGTCTTCCCTGATGGATGTTAAAGCCATTAGATTTCCCCCAACAGTCAGAACACGAAGATGTGACTTGGAGTACTGTGGCTGCCTGTTCTGCCCAAGTGCAGCCACTGTATTCATCAGCTCACACCAAGGATGGGAGGGCTTGCATTTTCTTCTTCCCTGCTGTGATAGACAGATGTCCTGTCACTATGTTTTATTTGAAATTTCTCAGTGAAGGAAACCACTCTTGAGAATATAGCCGTTTAAATCAGGTTGTAATTTTTTAAAAATGATTTACAAAAGGTCTTTCCCCAAATGCTCTTATCATAATCATCTAGGATGGGGAGAAAATGGGGTGCAGAGGGCAGACTAACCCCTCATCCCTGCCCTTCCAGCAATGAGCACTCATTTCCATACCGCTCTGCCTCTGCACCCCCAATCTGTGTTCAGATTTGTGCTGGGCATCTCCGTTCCACAGAGACTGCTGGTTTCCAGCACGGCGGAAATCTCATTTGTGATAAACCCTGATTTTGAATTGTAGTAAATGAAACTTAAAAAAAAAAAAAAAAAAAACCCTGCACATTAAAACTCCCTATTTTTTCCTTAGGAGGAGGCCCATTCCATCTTCTGGCATCACTGTCTTTGGGACTGAACCCCCTTAGGAAACACCACTTTTGCCTAGCCCTCAGAGGTTTGTGAGCCACAGGTCCCCTGACATTTTACACCTTTCCAGAAAACGAATCTCAAGGGCTTTCCTACAAACATCTGTCACAACCTCAGCAACCTCGCAACTTCAAGTCTGTCCTGTTTTAGAGACAAACACACAGAAATGCTAGCTAGCAAGGAAGTATTAATACTTGTTCAGCGATGGACAGGAACATTGTCCTTAAGAGTGAGAAAGCTGAATGATGTGTATATGACTGTGTTACGTTATTCTTTATACTTTGCATTTTCAAAATATCCCCTCTTTTTAAAGCCAGGAAGTATAATAACACTTTACCTGGCCACCACAGATGAGAACTAGAGTGCAATAAAACTTCCCACAAGCTGGGAGGTTAATCAACCGTGCGCTGCTACAGGCTTAACAACCATCTTTCTACAAGAAAAACCTTGATTTGTAGCATTAGCCAGTTTCTGTGTCTCCCATGGCCATTTTCAAGTTACCAGTGTGACATCACTGAATTCTGACTTGGGGAAAGAGTCTCACTCTTGGCTCCCCTGAGCAGTGCTGGCCTAACTCCAGCACACCACTGGGTGGGACTGCCAGGGAAGAGTAGCTCCCACAGGTAGGGAGGCAACAGATGCTTAGTAAATACCTGTAGACCGAGGCAGGGAGACCCTTGTGGCATGGAGAATGTTAGGGACCTGCCTCTTCTTTATTTCTGAAAAATCTTAGATTACACATTCATCGAGCATGTAGTCAGTAAAATATGGTTACCCAAGGACTTAGTAAATTATGCAGTCAAGAAATTGTATATATTTGTGGAGGTTTCTTTCAAAGTTAACTTTTTAAGATGACTTTATTCAGAAAGAATAAACTCAGATGGAATATTTATAAAGATAAAAGCATCAGAAATCCATGTGGAATGAAAATTATGTAATAACTGGTTTGCTCACAAATATAGGAAATCAGATAGTTTTAAAAAATTACTTGATTTAAAGCTTGTTAAAATAATCAGGTATAAAAGGAAAGTATATGGATTGAATGGTATCCTTCCCAAATTCATTTCCCCCAAGAACCTCAGAATGGGACCTAGGTCAGCTCAGGTTGCTGTAACAAAATGTCATAGGCTTGGTGGCTTAAACAACACAGATTTATTTTCTTGCAGTTCTGGAGGTTATATAGTCCAAGATCAAGGTGCTGGATCATGTTTCAATTTCTGATGAGGGCTCTCTTCCTGGCTGGTAGATGGCCACCTTCTCACTATGTCCTCATGTGACCTTTGCATGGTGCATGTATGTGTGGAGAGAGAGACATCGTTCTCTCTCTTCCTTTCTTATAAGGTCACCAATCCTATTGGGTTAGGACTTTAACCTTCTGACTTCATTTAACCTTAGTTACTTCCTAAAAGCACTATCTCCAAATACAATTACATTGGATATTAGGGCTTCAGTATATGAATTTGGGGAGGACAAATAGCAGTCTTCTCACTGTTCTTACATTCATCACTTACCAACGCTATTCCTTTGGCCTAGGTTGAGCTCTTATCCCTATGTTTAGTTTTATACTAGAGGCAAACTAGGTATTTATAGCTAAACCCACCAGACTGTTAGAACTTTCCTCTTGTCCATGATAATTGGGAATGCCATATTTATACATTTCAGTATACCTCTTGGTTAACCTACTTCCATGACACAGTTTATCATATTGGTCATAGGCTCCATTTTATTGAATATTTCCGTAAGTCCCAGGCACAGTGCTGGCTATAAACCCAGCAAGGTAGCTTTGATTTCCCCCATTCTGTGGATGAAGAAATACATTCATTTTTTTCAGTTATCTTCCACATTTACTGTAAGCCCTGGGCATATATGAGTGAATGAGGCAGACAAAGCCCCTGCCCTCATGGAGCCTATACTCTGGAAGGGTGAGACTGATAGAGAGTAATACCTAATATCAGGTGTGAATGGTCAATGAAGAAAAATGAAGAGTAAGAGGGGGAGAGTGTGACCACGCTCAGGAAATTCTCATATATATAAGAATAATAAAGAGCCATATTAGCAGGGGGAGGTCAGAGGGGCCAGAGCACATAGGACCTTGTCACTATTGTTGGGACTTTGGTTCCTACCCTGGACATGGGAACACATTAAAGTGCTTTGGGGAGAAGAGTGACATGATCTGACTTACACTAAATAGGACTGTCCTAACTTTTCTAGAGAGAATAGATTATAGGGGGCAAGCGTGGAAGCAGGCAGGCCAGTAGGAGCCTGTTTTAATAATCCAGGCTAGAGATGGTAGTGGCTTAGATCAGAGTGAGAAACAGTCTCATCCTAGATGTGTTTTGAATGTAGAGCTGACAGAATTTGCTGAGTAATTGCATATGAGGCAAGAGAGACATCAAAGATGACTATAAAGTCTAGGGCCTGAGCAGGTGGAAGAATGAGTGGAGTTGTAGTCATTAATATTGAGAGTAAATATAGAAGGAACGGGTTCGGGATGATGATGGGAAATCTGGAGTTTAGTTTGAGTATGTTAAGTTTGAGAGGCCTACACGTCGTAGTACTGTTAAGCAGGTATTAGAATACCTGAGTCTGCAATACAGTATAAAGGGCTGGCCTACAGAGATACATAAGAATCATCAGCTTACCAACTCAAGGAGGTGATACAATTTCCCAGAGCTGTAGAGGTGGGACTTCAGTGCCCAGGCTTGCTTGCTGTTATCCCCAATGCCCCTTGGACATATGGTCTGTGGCCTAACCCACTGGATATTTTAAATCATTAAGACAGAGATGGGGTCCTTAAATCTATGACTTTAAAATGTTTTCTGAGTAATTCTGATATGCATCTGGTTGACCACCACTAGTAAAAGCCTTTAGAGAAGGATTTTTTCTGTGAAGGGGGAACTTAGGGATTTCCATCTGAAACTTTTAGTCTCACAAGAAGTTTGATGGAATGGGAAAGAGAATGGGTTTGAGAGTGGCTCACAGGTGAGCCTGAATCCAATCTTTGCCTGTTAGTAACTATGAGAACTTGGATAGGCTTTCCAGCCTCTCTGAGGTTCCATATCCTCACTTTATAGATGTAGCCCATCCCTCTTTCTACAAATAGGAATAATTGAACCAGACTCACATAGTTGTGAAGATTAAGGTAAATTGCTTATATAAAGCTCCTGGCTAAGAGTAGACACTAAAGGTTAATCTCACCTGCCTTATATAAAACCACCTGAAGAAAAAACTGTTCTTGCATTTTGTTTCATCTTCATTTGGTGGCCATTTTCTTCTGCTTCTTTCTGTTATCTAATGGTCCAGACTTCAAGATTCCAGATGCTGTCAGATAAGTTACTTCTCTTGTCCCCCCTCACCCTCCTTTGAGCTCAAGGTGGATCTGCTTGGTTGTGTGCTGTACAACCACATGGATACTGTTAGGCTTTGTGTTTCTGCAGCTGAAGTACTTACACGCTTCCTCTCTAAAATCTTCTCTTTGCCCTGCGTTCTTCATCTCAGATTTGTGTCATCACCTCCCAGGTTTTCAGTCTAGAGACTAACACAGTGGTCGTCAATCTTGGTTGCACATTAGAATCACCTTTGGGATTTTAAAAACAGTCGTGTCCAGACCACATGCCAAACCAATTACATCAGGACCTTTAGGAGTGAAATTTCTTAATTTTTTGTTGATCTGTAACATACAAAATGTACAACACATATATCGTAAGTATATTGCTCAATGAACTATTATAAACTGATACTTCTGTTTAAAGGTACATAGTTCAAGAAACTGAACATTGTCAACGTTCTAAAAGCTCCTTCCACAGACACTAGCTGCACTGACTTCTAACACTATACACCTTTGTCTGTTCTGTAACTGAAGTGTGATCATAGAACATGTATTCTTTTGATGTGGCTTCTTTGATTCAACTTTCTATGTGTTCTACTTCTTTCATTCTCATTGCTTTGTAGAATTCCCTTGTGAGGACATAGCACAGTTTATTGTCCATTTTCTCCACTGATGAACATTTAGGTGCTTCCATTTTGTAGATATTTTGAATAGCACATTTTTGTAGATGTCTGTTATACATGTACACATATATGATGGATATACATGTAGAAGTGGAGTTACTGGGTCACAGGGTATATGTCTATTCAAACACTGCCAAACTGTTGTTCAGAATGTTCTACTAGTTTATCTTCCTACCAGCAGGATTTGAGAGTTCTGGATGTCCCAAACTCTGAACACTTGATCTATCTCTGTTTTGTGTCTTTACTCAGATTCTCCGGGTACCTAGAACAGCCTTTCCCGAGTCTCTCCCTCTGCAGTTGGCTCTCCCAGAAAGTACAGCTCAAGC
Source organism: Alouatta palliata (assembly GCA_004027835.1). NCBI lineage: Eukaryota > Metazoa > Chordata > Mammalia > Primates > Atelidae > Alouatta > Alouatta palliata. The sequence continues at coordinate 47,967 of PVKV010012784.1, read as the reverse complement.
ATCACCTGTTCATTAGCCTCCCCGGCCTTACTCTTTCAGGTGGAATTTGTTGCTGTGTCCTGTGCATTGTAAACATTAATACATTACAGCCTCGGCCATGCTCTGCCTCACAGGAGTGAGCAAGCATGCTGACTCTCCACCTGGATAATAAGCTTTTTGAGAGTAGAGGCTGCACCTCATTTCTCCCAGAGTCTCCCTAACCATAGCCCTTTTACCTTACAGGTACTTCATGAATATTTCTTTTGCTCACTTTATCACAGGGAAATCTGTTAAAAATAGATTTTTGGTACATGACTATTCAACTAAGCAGTGAAACATCACGTTTTTTTCTGTATGGGGAATGCATCATTATTTCCGGTATAACCTACTTATTGATATTAATTAATCTTTTTAAACTCGTTGGTGTAGGGCTCATGATTTAGCTTGGGAACTCTCTTTTTCAAGGAAAATAAGAGCCTCTTTTCTGATCCTGGGAGATCATGTGACCACTCTTTGTCATCCTCACAGAAAGAAGATTTTCATGGCATAATTTAAAAATGAAGTGCTTCCAAAGAGTCAGATTCCTAAGGGAAGATTGGAGTGAATGGTGGCAAGCCATATAGCTTTTTAGCTTACTGGAGAAGTGGAACTCTGCTCTTCTGTACTTTATGAAATGGAGTCAGGAGAAATGAAAAGACTCAGTGGTAGCCTTGGAATCCTTAACATTTAATTAGTGTGAGGGAAAAGCAGGCGTGGTGCCGAGGAGACGTGCTCTCTCAAGCCATCCTGTGAAACCACAGAGTGCTGTGATCACATTGTATCAGCAGCCTCTAGTGCCATGCCAGAGCACAGTAGGAAGTCACGGTGCTTTTGAACAGGAAAGCTTTACCTAAGGATTTGAAAAAATGATGTGCACAGAAGCATTTTATAAAAAATTAAAATGTTTAAATGAAGTTATTCAGTCCACAGCGGGGAAGAGCAAGGAAAAGCTGGAACCCAGTGGCTCCTCTGCATCTGGCTGTCATCCCCTCTAACTATCGACAGCCTTAGGGCCACTGCTTCAACTTCACCTCCTAAATCTTGCACAACCTTACTTTGGACCAGTTCTGACTTTTGTCTATGGAAACATGAAAGGAAGAGACTTTGGGCAGTACAGTTTCCTGTGCAACCAAGTTGTCAGTAGAGCATTCCAGAACACACACTCATAGACAGGAGAGCCTGGAAGGGGGAAAGAAAGAGTATTTTCCACAGTATCCAGTGCCTGTTGTGTTGTCTGTGCTGGTTTTTAGTGTTTATCTTTGATCACTGATAACAGTCTTGCAAATGAGAGATTTCTCAGAGATTCACAGCTATCTAGCAAGATTTACAGCCTGGATTTTTAGCTCTGTCTGTGTGAGCTCAAAGCTAATGTTCATTATAATGGACTCTGCTGTTTTCCATGGAAAGCATTTTATTGGACTCTACTGGTTTTCCTGTTTGTTTGGATTAGGAAATAAAAATGTTAAAAACTAAGGTTTAGCAGAAGTACTGAGTTTTTCAGCATCCTCAGCTGGTTGCCACACTAGATAAGTAGCTGTAGAACAGACTGGGCAGTGACTCATATGGGCACTGCTTTTAGGTCAGAGGAAAATAACTCAGGCAGGGCTAGCCGAGCTTCCATTTTATTCTCAGCAGAGCTTATAGCTCCCTTTGGCTGTTCCCAGAATTAGAAAGCTCGTCAGGGATGCTACAGATGATGCTTTAGAGTTGAGAGTTAAGACTGAGCCTCAGCTGCCCCCCCTTTGTCTTCTTTAAAGCATAGCGTAAATTTTAAGGTCAAAAAAGAAACTGCGCATTTTAGCAGAGGACAAAACAGTGGGGCCCTTTTGGGAATAGGTCAGCCTTTTATGGTCATCCTAATTTTACTTCCTGCTGTTTCAGTTTACCCAATACATTTCCTTCTGGGAATCACCTAGAAGTAGAGTCATACAGCCTAGGTTTGAAAAAGAGGAATTAGGTTCGTTTAGAAGAGAAGGGACATAGATCTCTAAGGGCACATACAACTTGGTAAAGCAATGCAGGCTGAGACTATGTAATAGGAATTTGACTGCTTTAAATTTGTATTTCCAAGCTCACTCTCAGTTTCTTAAAGTACTGCTTTAAGCAATCATTTAAAGATAATTCTGTTAACATTTAAAGATGGTTAATTCAGAGGTCTGATGATATTTTTAATAACATTAAAGTTTCATTAACTCAGGATTATTAATATAAATGTAATAAATTTGTGAATCAATTTAAAAGCTAGTCTCTTCGAATATGTGGATTAATAGGGTTTTTTTAATTTTTTGGCTAGTTAAAGTAGATATGCTAATAGAAAATGGCTTTCTTCTTCCTTCTCATGAAAGTATAGAATATATCCAAGATATTCTTAAGTAATTAGTAAAAGAATAAAGCCCTTCATAGTTGAACAACATCCAAAATGATGAATTTGAAAATCAGCCACAATGTTTAGAGTTACTTACCTGGAGACAGCCCTTAATAGAGCCAGGATATAAGCACTTACCACATCCAGCTTTTATAAAAGGAATACATCCTCAAATGTAAAATGACCTGCATAGGCTTTGTAGGCATTAACTGAAGTGCAGTTTCATTACTCTGTTCTTCCTTTCCTTCTGTTCATTCTGTACTTATTGCCTAGTGTTTGCTTATTTTATTTGCACTGTTTTCTTTTTATTTGTGCTGTCATTCTTCAGTGTCCCCCTAGTATCCTGTACATATTAGCCATGATAATATGTATTATATTTGTTGCTGCTGTCTATCTTACTCCTCACTATGTTAGAGCACCTTGAGGGTAGGGACTGTGTCCTTCCTGGATCTCAGATATGGCTTACTGTGGAAAATAATGATATTGTCCCCTTAAAAAATGATTCTGTGGGATTTTCTCTCTCTCGCTCACTCTTTTTCTTTTTTTTCTTAAGAGACAGAGCCTTGCTGTGTCACCCAGGCTGGAGTGCAGTGACACCATCATAGCTTACCACAGCCTCAAACTCCTGGCTTCAAGCAATCTTTCCATGTCAGCCTCCCTAGTAATTGAGACTACAGATGGGCGCCACCACACCCTGATAACTTCTACATTTTTTTGTAGAAATGAGGTCTTGCTATGTTACCTTACTGGTCTCAAACTCCTGGCCTCAAATGATCCTCCTGCCTTGGGCACCCAAGGTGCTGGGATGACAGGCATGAGCCCCCACACCTAGCCTGCATTCTATTTTTCAAATTTAACATAAGATTCCTTTTATATGAGAAAATAAGTGAATTTTATATTTTTCCAGTCACCACCAGCCTTTACATGTGCTGTTATCCTGACTAACTGCTACACACTATTTGGTTCTAAGTTTAAAGATACTTCCCTCTAGGAATCCTTTGCAATGCCCCTCCCCGACAGACGAGGACAGTGCCATATCTGTGGGACTCTCCTCAATCCCTTATCATGGCACTTGGTATATATACTCTAATTGATTTTAAAATAGACTCTACCCTCCTTTGTGAAAGCAGGGATATACTTATCTTGCTCATTGTAACAGGGTTACAGAGTGTCCACTCCTGAGAGCTTTTCTCATCTCTGTTCAATGCCTCTAAGACTCAAAGTTTAAATAAAAGCCTGTGTTAAATAAATGTTCAAGATTAAGTGTCAGCCACTGAATGCGGGAAGTACCTTAAGCTGTGATTCTATCTGGGGTTTCCATGAAGATGGGATTTGGGGTATAGTCCTAGGTTAATGTGTAATCCTAACTCTAATTATGAACCTGAGGAACCTAGGTATCCTAGCATCAATTAAATCATAGGCTTTAACAATTTTTTTAATAAAGCTGTTTTGGCCACTAAAACTGGAATTGCTTTCTAGGCAACTTCTTTTATAAAAACAAAAGCAAAGAAAGAGAAATCGAAATGCTCTCTTTGAGGCGCAATACTAATTTTCTCTAGTTATGTGCTAGAGCAGTGATTAGGTCTTTTTAGTGAACACAGTATTTTTGTTCTTCATGGGTTTGCTTACCATCAGAATCTTAGTTGAGAAATGACTTTGAAAATAGTCTATTTCGTACATGGTATAAGTGAAACAAGGCATAAAGCTCACTTCACAAGAATTTACCATTCGTTCCTTACTTCAATCCTTAGACTCTTAGAATTGAAATATGAAAGTAGAATAAAATTTAGAGATCATCACATAATCCAGGAGTTTCTAAAAAGCTCTCCATGGAAGCACCCCGCTCCACAGAGTCACTGCAGGGGCCACCACAATGAAGGGAGGATAGGGAAGGGCACACAGTGATAGAGTTTGAGCCTGTACTCCTGCTTCACCCAGAACAGCATTGCTATCATTCATTATAAGTGCTTAAAGTAAAGGGAGAGTTTAGTGCTTTAAAAAAATAATTGATTAGACTGACTGATAGAGAGAACATTGGAGGGTACTGAAGGTACACTTGTTAGTAGCTGAGCTACTGTGTAGGCTGCTTTGAGACCTGATCCTCCATCCAGCCCTGTTTCTGCTATGTTACATTGCCTACTCTGAAAGCTTGTTCTCTCTTTGCCTTTAGCTTCCAGAGCTAAGCTCAGCATGATAAACACCATGTCAAAAATCCGTGGCCAGGAGAAGGGGCCTGGCTATCCTCAGGCAGAGGCACTGCTGGCGGAGGCCATGCTCAAATTTGGAAGAGAGCTTGGAGATGATTGCAACTTCGGTAAGAAGTGCTTCCTCACGTTATAATTCTTTCATTTGTCCGTGGGGATTTTGGTGCCAGTAAGAAATTCTATAGGAAATCGGTCAAATCATTTTATATTTTGATTTTTAATTTTAGATGTTATATACATGGGCCAAAAATTTGTTTTCAGAATTATTTCATCTGCTCTAAGGTGATTTATCTTACAAGTTTTCTTCCTCCCTTCCCACCATGAGACCTCAGTCTTTACAGTAGCTTTGGTTGACATATCCACATGCCTCCTTGGCACTTTCTGTTGGGTGTTCCTGGCAGTCATTGAGTATTGAAGCAGAGTGAGCAGGCACACTGCCACATGGGCTTTTTCATAGATATTTACTCACTTGTATATGGTACCTAGTTCTACTGCCAAAGGCGAGACATGATTTATTCCTTCACCCTGTCCCCCGCAAAGCTACCACAACCAACATCTTATGCTTTCACCCTCTTGTGATATGGGATCTTCTTCCTGGTTGAAACCTGCTATTTCTGGTACTTGTTTTTGCTAAAAACGTTGCACTTAAGCTTGTCCCATATTAGGGAGAGCTGGTACTTAAAAGAGAGGGCAGGGAGCTTCCTAAATTGCGTTTTAAAGGAAAAAATAACTGTTACATTCTCGATGAGAGGTATTTACCCTCTTAGAGGGCATTGAGTCTATTGCCTTGAGTGAACTGAAGATACCTATTCTCTCTTGTCTGTTGTTGTCTTTAGAAGACAAGTGGTAATCTTTTGGGTTTTCGTCTGTGAAGGACCCTGTTATTGCGAGTGCATTTCATCTTTATTCCGTAACATAAAAGAGCTTTGTTCTCTCCTAGGCCCAGCACTTGGTGAGGTTGGGGAGGCCATGCGGGAACTCTCGGAGGTCAAAGACTCTTTGGACATAGAAGTGAAGCAGAACTTCATTGACCCTCTTCAGAATCTTCATGACAAAGATCTTAGGGAAATTCAAGTACGTACAATGCATCTTCTAGAAAGTGGGCAGTTGAAATCATGCAGATTCAGATGCCCTTTTTCTTTAGAAAACATTTTTTAGCTTACCTTGCATGTTGTCAGCTCTGGGCACATGAATTACAAAACAACTCAGTAAGACAAAATGAGAGAAAACAGAAATGTGATTCTTTTCAGCCTGGTAAGACTGTGCTACTCATGAGGGTTGTCTCTGACTTCTCTGTTTGATTTTCATATTGAATAGTTTTTTTCAGACTTTTTCTCCGGAAAATAATATTCTCTCCCTGAGAATACACAGTTTTATTAATTATTCTATGGTTTGCTGGACTGATTTCACCCACTAAAATTTTAGTTGTACTAGTTGTTAGCTTAAATAAATAGTTATTCTATCACTCTGTAAGCATATATTTTTTTTCAAGGTCCCAAATTAGATGGAAGCATATATTTTTATATCAGTATTTTCATAGTGGTTGTTAGGGTTGAGGAAGAATACCAACTATCCTTTTCCTAAAACATGTAGAACAGTTGAGCTATTTCTAATAAATAAAGTTCATATGTCTTTGAGTGTGGAATGTTTGCTCACTTTTTTATCTAAGAAATATTTGTTGAGCTTTTTTGAAACTTTATTGGGTGTAAAATGGATTGCAGTAACTTGAACTAAGGCCTCCTCCTCCTTATTCTAGCTTAAATCTTCTTTAACGTACCATTTGCTCAAGATTATAAAGTAAATAAGTGGCAGACTCACCCTAAATCTAAAATATAACTCTGACCCCAATGCAGTACCCTATAGCTAACTGTCCATTCAAGTGTTTGTAAAAGAAGCTTCCTTCCAAATGAGCATTTGGTTTGGATCAGGGCATGAATGGGGAGCAGGGGATACAGTGTGAGGGAAGATCTAGAATATTATTCTTCCTCCTTTCCTTTTCATTTTTTTTTTTTTTTTTTTACCACACATTACTTTGTTTTCATTTCCTTTTATTCTGCTCCATACATACCCAGTAACAAGGGAAAATCCAGCATTTTCCTTCATCCATTAGTAGTGAAAGACTGTAGCTATTAGGGGATAAAAATACTTTTTAGCTTTGGAAAACTACTCTGCTACCTGGTCACTGGAGATGATGGGCAGAGCCTGGGCAGCCATCTACTAGAGATGGTGCAGGAGGAGCTTGAACCTCAGTATGGAACATTAGATATAATCCCTTCTAAGGTCCATTCCAAGTGAGATTTTGTTCTTGAGTTTCATTATATGTCAAGTGAGAGGCTTAAACTAAATCAGTGGTTTCCCGAAAGCTGCATCAGTCAGCTGCGGCAAGTGTTCAGATGTAGATTCCAAATGCCAGGTATAGGTGATGGGGAGGAAGGCAGCAAATCACACTGCCATGTGTGTACCTGTGCAACAATTTTGCATGTTCTTCACATGTACCCCAAAACCTAAAATGCAAAAAAAAAAAAAAAAAAAAAAAGAATGAAGGCAATAACAGATACATTTTTTGTCTTTTTTCTTTCTTTTTTTTTTTTTTCTTTTCTTGAGACAGAGTCTTGCCCTATCACCCAGGCTGGAATGCAATGGCTCACTGTAACCTTCGCCTCTTGGGTTCAAGAGATTCTCCTGCCTCAGCCTCCCAAGTAGCTGGGATTATGCCACCATGCCTAGCTAATTTTTTGTATCCTTAATAGAGACGGGGTTTCACCATGTTGGCCAGGCTCGTCTCAAATTCCTGACCTCGCGATCCACCCGTCTCGGCCTCCCAAAGTGCTGGGATTTCAAGCATGAGCCAACTGTATCTGGCCTAGACAGATACTTTCAAACATGAAAGAAATCAGGAAATACACTTCCCATGAATCTCTTCTTGAAAAAACCTGCTGTACGAGAACTGCAACTCTCAAAGTGTAAAGGAAGAAACAGTGGTGAAGGGAATAATGGTGACCATTGAATCAATAGAAATTTAGGATGAACAAAGACTGAACAATTAGGTTATTGTATAATAAGTGTAATAACTGAACTCACTAAAATTGGGAAGAGGAAGCAAAGAGAAAGGCAGTAGTATGTAAGTTTATTTGTTTCCTTATCTATCATAGAGGAAAGAAAAGGAATTTGTTTAAAGCTGATTAGTCAAGTTATAGAGGTCTAATGTGTTTGAAAATAAAGAGGAAATTACTAAAGTAATTATTTAACCTAGCAAAATCAGGTGGCGGGAAAGAAGGGAGTTTATGTAAAGATCAAAAACAGGCAAAACTAATGTACAGATTATTTTTGGCAGGGTACTAACTGGGAGAGGGCAAGAAAGTATCTTCTGGGATCCTGGTGGTCACACATAAAGAATCATCAGTCTCTTAAAAAAAAAAAAAAAAAAGATGTAGATTCCTAGGCCCCAGCCCTAGATATTGATTCAAAAGATCAGGAAATCCATATTTGTAATAAGCAACTTGGGTGATTCTAACAGAATGGATGATTGTAAAAGCAGGAATGCCATTTATGTCTCACTTAATTTCAAGGAAAGTGTTTTTCCTCTGGCTTCTCATGAGATACAATTTCTCTTGAAGATGGGGACTGTGGGCCCTTGAGTGTGTCCTTTCGACGTGTGTAGGGCGTGTACATTCCTTCTCTGTTTCTGTCATGGGCTGGAAAGGCTTAGTCCAGCTTGGCTTTGGCCCGACAAGGCCAGAAAATAAAGGGCGCTGATATTCCTACAATTTATCTTTTATTCTTAATTATTTTTAAAGATAGTCTCCCATATTTAGCCTTTGAAAGCATTGGCCCCATTGATGCATGTTTCTTTTTTTCTTTGGTGACATTGTACTTTAAAATTTAGCCTATCTTAATTTGGAAGTTAATGCAGTGATGGAGAAGTGAGCTGCAAATAAGCTTTTTCCATAACCCCTTCCAAAGCTTATTCCTGCCCTTGCCTTTTTCAGCATCATCTCCAAAGCTTATTCCTGCCCTTGCCTTTTTCAGCATCATCTAAAGAAGTTGGAGGGTCGACGCCTGGATTTTGATTATAAGAAGAAACGGCAAGGCAAGATTCCAGATGAAGAGCTTCGTCAAGCTCTAGAGAAGTTTGATGAGTCTAAGGAAATTGCTGAGTCAAGCATGTTCAATCTCTTGGAGATGGATGTAAGTGACTCTCCTGTTGTTTTCAGTTTAATCTTATCAAGGCACAGCATTAATGTGTTAAAGGGCCTAATCCTTAAAGCATTAAAATCTGATTACACTATGTGATAAGAACTTCAGTAGTTATGTCCTTTAAATAATTTTGATAAAGTAGACTGAGAAATAGAAAAGGTTTTTCTGCCTTTCTGTAGTTTGATTTAACCAGATTCTTATCTGCTAATGAATCTTAAAGTACAGATGCTTCTTAACTTATGATGGGGTTAAAGTCTTGAATATATCATGTAATTTATTGAATAGTGCATTAAAAGTCAAAAACAGGATGGTTGTGTGGGTACTTGAAGTATGGTTTCTCCTGAGTGCATATCACTTTTGCACCATTGTAAAGCCTGTGAATTGTTAAGTCGGGGACATCTCACTTATCAACGGTGGAAAGACAAAGAGTATTTCTGATGATCTATGTATAAATTCAGTAGGGGCCTGAGAACTCAGTTCTGGAGCACGGGGCATCAGTAATACTGGTGCCAATCCCAGCGTCCAAAGGCCAGAAAACCTAGAGATGTGATATCCAAGGGCAGGAGCATATGGGTACCCTTCCCTAGAAGAGAGAGAGAACAAATTTGCCTTTTCTCTGCTATTTGTTCTCTCTGGGTCCTGAGCTGAGTGGATGGTGTCACCTGCATAGGGAAGGACAACTCTTCCTTAGCCTACTGAGTGAATGCCAGTCTCCTCTGGAAACACTCTCACAGACACCCAGAAATAATGCTTTACCACCTATCTAGAGATCCCTTAATCTAGTAAAGTTGACACCTACAATTAACCATCACATTGCCTTACTACTGACTGTGGCAGGGGAGGCATTTGAACATATCCAGACTTCCTACCACCTGGAGACAGTGCAGGTTTGTGTTTATGTCAAATAACTTGTGTCCACCTAACTCCTTGAGAGGAATGCTGTGGGCATGAGGGGTGACCCAAATCACAGTGCTCCTTCCCCACCACCCAGCACCCCTCCCCATCCCCAAATTCATGGGACCACACTGCCTCTGTTGACTTGGAGGCTGCTACCCAGCTGGATCATAAAATCGAGAGAAATCAAGCTTAGAATGTTAAAGCAGGAGTGAACTCAAGATGTCACTTGATTCAACCCTTTTACATTAAAGATGAGGCTCAGAGAGCACAGAAGATTCTCTGTCATACCGTATCGCCTCTCCGGGTGCATTATGTGATATATTGTCACATTTTTATTAACAGGACCAATATTAACAGCATGAAAAATATAGGGAACAAAGAGTCCTTTGGCCAGAATACCTTCTTTCCCATAGGAAATCAATAAAAAATGTCAAATCCCAAATACAAGATGGTGGCTAAGCATGAGACTCTATAGAACTATGTGGTCTTCCTGAGGATACTAATGTTGCTTCTCCTCATGGTACTGATATGCATGGTTCTAAGCATAAGGATGCTTTCTTATCCTTGATCGAATTGAAACCTGCAGAACTATCTATCTTAGTTGGCTCGTCACACAGTCATCAGCACCATCAAGAAGGGGCTGTGTGTTGAGGGCAGCTCTGTTGTATGTATGAAACAGTAGTGGCTGCTTAAGGATGGTGATGTGAAAACTAAGGCATGATTTTCCCATCCATCTGCAGATTGAACAAGTGAGCCAGCTCTCTGCACTTGTGCAGGCTCAGCTGGAATACCACAAGCAGGCAGTCCAGATCCTGCAGCAAGTCACGGTCAGACTGGAAGAAAGGTATTCTACAGTTCCCTGCATTTCACATTTGCATTTTCTTGCTATAAAATGATGTATAAAGAAATGGAAATCATAGAATACATTTGAAGACAAACGTCTGCCAGAATTCCTGCTTATCCTACAGAGGCACCTTGTGTATTGTTTGTTTTGATTTTGTTTTGTCTTGTGCATTGTTCTGTTGAATCTAATTTTCTGTTTATGAGAGGTTAATACTTGGATTATATTTTGGCTGCCACAGGTGGGACACCAGCTTGCTACTGCTGATAATGGATGCCATTTTCTGGGCAGATGTTCTGTGTGGGTATTGGATACATATCATCATTAATCTTATAACAGCCCTGTATCCTAAGTATTTTTAGCCTCGACTAACAGATGAGCAAACTGAGGCTAAGAGAGGTGAAGTAGCTAGCCCAGGGTCACTAAGTGGTATGACTGGAGTTCACAACCAACCATAACCTGTTTGAAAGGCTGTTTCTGTCCAGACATGGTAGCTCATGCTTGTAATCCCAGCACTTGGGGAGGCTGAGATGGGCAGATCACCTGAGGTCAGGAGTTCGAGACCAGCCTAACATGGAGAAACCCCATCTCTACTAAAAATACAAAATTAGCTAGGCGTGGTGGTGCATGCCTGTAATCCCAGCTACTCGGGAGACTGAGGCAGGAGAATCGCTTGAACCCGGGAGGCAGAGGTTGCAGTGAGCCAAGATCATGCCATTGCATTCCAGCCTGGGCAACAAGAGTGAAACTGTGTCTCAAAAAAAAAAAAAAAAAAAGGTGGTTAATTTTTACATCTTGGTTTCTCTGAATGGTGATCAAGTCCTGTGCCATCAGAGAGAGCAGCTTTCACCTCCTTAGATGCACTTCACAGCAGGGCGGTAGCAGCAGGAAACTACCATGTGAGTGCAGCTCTGTGGGGTCATGGGGCACAGCCTGTGTGGCTGCATACCAGTGGCCCTGTGTTATCATATGCTTTATTTTAATTTAGCCAGATTAAACAGGATGATTTTGCTGAACATGTATACCTCAAAGAGTCACCTCAGCAGGCTTTTTTCTTAGGTTACATGGCCAGGTTAAACTCCCTTAGCTAGCTGATCACATGGCTGAATGCATGATGAATAGTCATACAATTTCACACCATTGAAAACATTACGTATTTTCATTGTTTTCTTCTGGCTGATCTAGTCTCAGTATCTTCTTTGATTCATGGTTTGATTGAGCATTTTCCTTCAGTGCACCCTTGTGGAAATGTATGTAATGCTGAAGCCTCCAAAAAGATTTTAAAACCACGTACTTCAAAATACTAAAGAAATGTTATGTGTCTTTTAATGTCTCTTGAGCATGAAGGGAGCACTTTCCTTTTTTCCCTCTGAAATATGTTCAAAATCAATATCATTCTGCAGTTAGCATACCCTAAACCCTTGTTCTCCCTGGCAAATCTCTTACATACTCTGTTTATTGAATATCTGAGACTGTGGAAAATACTTAGGGGTGGGTAGAAGACACTGGCCATACCTTTCCAATTTCCTTCTGTCTTCCCTCTTTCTTCTCTTCCTCCCTATATCTCAAACTGCCCATTCTCTTCAGAGCATACACTATATCTCCTCCTTTTCTTCTCATATTCTGCATGGAATTGCTTCCTTTCACATTTTCATTTTGAAACGACTCCTGTATATCTTTTAGTTCTTTCCTTAAGCCTTCTCTACCTTCCCCATGGAGAGGTAGTCTCCTTCCCACCTTCACCACCAACTACACTTCTGTTCCTGTGGCACTTTGTAGTAGATATCTCTGACAGTGCTTACTAAAATTTATGGTAATCAGTTTTTTGTGTTCTGTCTCCCTTACAGACCATAATCTGTTTGTGTCTTTTTTTTTTAATTAAAAAAAAAATGCGGATACATGGATGTATATATTTATGGGGTACATGACACGTTTTAATACAGACATGCAATGCATAATAGTCATATCATGGAGAATAGGGTATGCATCCCCTCAAACATTTATCCTTTGTGTACAAGAACTGTATCTTAATTCATTTTTGTGTTCCTGTTACCTAGCACGGTGCGTATTTGCATAAAGGACTCTGAATAAAAGAAAGAGGAAATGAGGGATTGAGAGAGAGAATGAAGATAGTGAGGATATGGCCCCATAAAAAGACATCACTAAAATCTCAGTTATACACATACAAGAAAACTAAGGGTCCTTTTTCGATTTCCCACAAGAAAACTAAGGGTCCTTTTATGATTTCCCACACTTCATCATGGTAGAATGGTGGGTGACCCAAGCATATCCTGAATCTTTATATTCATGTTTCTTTTTACTTCCTAACTGGCTATATAACCTTTCCCGCCACTTTTCTTTTTACTGCAGAATAAGACAGGCTTCATCTCAACCTAGAAGGGAATATCAACCTAAACCACGAATGAGCCTGGAGTTTGCAACTGGAGACAGTACTCAGCCCAACGGGGGTCTCTCCCACACAGGCACTCCCAAACCTTCAGGTAAGGAGCTGAGACTGCAGATCGTAGGAACAATCCAATCTGGCTGCATAGGAAATACGCAGTAATATATTTCTTATGGGGTGGTTTGTCAGGTAGAAACTCTGTTAAAGATTTCTTTTTGTCTCTTTTCATTGACCTTTTCTTTCCTTCCTTTTCATTCTTCTCTATAAAACTTTCTTTGTATATATCCCTTTTTCTCCCTCAGTCATCAGCACACATGAACATATTTTATTCTTACCCTCCTTTGTGGTCATAAATCACCTTTCCTTGTCAGTTTGGCGCCACGAGTGTTATCTTTTTTTCCTGCCTGTTCTCTCTGAATCCAGCCTGTGTAACAATGAATACCCCTGGGCAGCATGTCCCCATGTGCATTCACATATAACCCGCAGACAGCAAGTGGCTCCAGAAATGTGCTGATGAGCTGGATTTCTTGAGTCACAGAAGCATGTGGTTAAATATATTTGCAGAAGATATTTTGAATCTCAACACTTGCTAGGTTTCCTTTCCCATGCCTCACCTCTGATCAGTTTATCATGCCTTGCTACTGAGGTTGATATAATTAAAGTTAGATGACATTTTATCTCAGGAATATTGATGCATACCTAATAGAGCATTCTTTTCCTTGTCATGCTTGTTCTCCATGCCCTACACACAGATTACACAACAGCCAGTGCTGGAGACATTTTCAACCTCCACATTTGCTTGTTCAAAGTGGGAACCGTCTTATACTGGATATGAATGTTAGAGACAGGCAGCTTTCTTTTATTTTTCCTGCATCCTCCGTGCTTGATGTTCTAAAGTAGAAAACTTTATTATATGCTCTCAGATTTATTAAGGAAAAAAGTGAGGTCTGAGCCAGCAGGTGGCGCTCTCTGTCCTTTGCCCTCAGCGCTTCAGGGCACGGCATAAGCAGCCGTGGCTCCTGGAGCTGGCTACCAGGACTGGTCATAGAAATTGTGTATAGCTGTGCTTCTCCCTGCCTGGAAACCAACCATATGTTTCACTTTTCATCTGGAGACCCATTAATTTGCTTCTCTCTCTAAAATCAAAAAATAAATTACTTTGTTTCCTTTCCTGCCACCTAGATGGCATGGGAGCCGTATACGCTTGACTGAGTCTCTGTCTACATGTGTGTGCATGTAATATTAATGCATTGGATTATTTGGAAAGATCTATCTTAAGATGTGAGTTCATCCTTCATTATTTTACTCAAGGTAGAATACGTGATTTTTTATATGCCATAGTTCCAGTGCACTGCATATATTTATATATACAACAATTTACCAAGTATAAATTTTATGATTTTTTTTACAGAACCTCATTTAATAGCCACAATAGTAATATGTAGTAAGTCCTACTATGAGACCCAGTTTCAGACACTGAAACTCAGGGTGAAGTACTTTGTGCAAGGTCAGAAAGAATTTCAACTCAGTGGTTTATATTATTCTGTTTTTACTACATCACAGCAGTTTTCCGGAGGCTAGGGTTGTTATTTTAAAGAGTGACAACTGAACTGTTACTCTGAGGTTGCAAAACGTTGTCCGTGTAATTAATCATACTTTTTCAAATATGCAGAGATTTTAAAGTGCTCACATGAGAGAATTCTGGCCATGCTGTGTTATTAACCTGCATCATTATATTCTTATTAAGTCATTATGCCTCTTATTACTGGGCATTATCATGAAGGCAAACTTCAGTGAACTCTTGTATGTGTCACAAGAATAGATGTGACCATTTTTCATACTGGAAACAGAAACAGGAATATTTAGCAACTTCCAAAGGTCCGAGAAAGCCTCTGAGGACTGGTAGAGGGCAAGATGCCCAATGCAGTGGACACTGAGGCCTGGTAGCAAGAAGAAGCTTCAACAGGAAGAGGAATGCGGGAGGAAAGACGGGGAGCAGAAAGCCAGGTGGGTGCAGCAGGCAGCAGATTCTGTGAGTTAAATACCCCTCATCCTCTTGTGTTCTTCTCTTCTCTCCTGCTCTTACTCTCAGGTGTCCAAATGGATCAGCCCTGCTGCCGAGCTCTGTACGACTTTGAACCTGAAAATGAAGGGGAGTTGGGATTTAAAGAGGGCGATATCATCACACTCACTAACCAAATTGATGAGAACTGGTATGAGGGGATGCTGCATGGCCATTCAGGCTTCTTCCCCATCAATTATGTGGAAATTCTGGTTGCCCTGCCCCATTAGGATGTTATGCTGGCTGGCTCACCTCCTCTTGACCCAAATATTAACCACTGCTTTGGTAATGCTGCTTATAACACATCCCAAGTGCAGGCCGCAGTGGTCCACATCATCCAGCCCCATCAAGTGTCTTTGGTTGACTTGTGGGCTCCCACAGGAGTCGTGGTGATGGATGATATCCTCTTAGCCTGGTGGGCATGGCATGTGCTTTTTAAACATCATCTGAGACCAGCCAGTAGTCACAGAACTGCTGTTTACACAGTTCTCAGGAGGATGTGGTTTCTTAGAATATCACCATGAGCCACATCACAGGAAAACCATGCCACCGAAGATATTATCTATCACCCAGGGGCCATCTGAAGGTCTCTTTGCATTTCTCCATGCAAAGAGGAGAAAGCTTTTGCTTTCACACTGTCACTTCCCAAATACGTGAGTCATGGAATTGTCAAAGAAAACCTTCCCTCACCAGCAAATTGTCTCCTGATCTGAATGAATTTGTTTCTTAATGCATCCATAGAAAAGTGTTTCAAAGCATTCTCTGCATACAGGCATCTCAGTTCTTCTTCATACTTATGGCTATTTCTGATGTATAGCCAGTTTTCTTCCCTCCTTGCTATTAAAGCCAGAGCAGTAATTCTAAATTATTTTTTCAGTAAGACAGTTAACAATCAACATTATTGTGAGAGGGGCTGAAAAGAGGAAATTCTCCTTTGTGAGGAATTGGGAAGAAATCTGGTATCCGACCTTACATTTCGTGCTGTACAGAAACTATGTATGTATTTAGACTATTTCTGAAGGGCATAGGGAAGGGGGAACAAATATCTTCATTTCTGTTTTATTTGCGAATTACATGTTTCATGAATACATTTGACAGAGACACAAGGAGAAAAACACTAGTAACCATTTTTCCATTAGTCCATAGACTGAGAAACAATAAATCCCTTTTCTTTCCACTGTTACCTTGTGTTCTTTGAACATCATTTATGCATATTCTGCCCTCAATGAGGACCAAATAAAGATGATTTTTGTGCTTAGCAGTTTAAGGTATGTGGCTGCATATGCAAAAGTCTTTGCCAATTGAGTTGCTACTTTTACTTCTGCCCCTTCTAGCCATCAGCTTCATTTTGTGTGTACAGTGCTGTGTGTACGCTTATCAGTGTTTTTTTAAATCCGTATCAGTCATGAAAGTCCTGTTAGGTATCCAGAGTTCTATTTATCTAGCTGTACAGACTGTTTCAGAGGTTTCATGTGCTGCTTCCGATGTGCCACCTGCAGTAGTGGATCACGTGGAGTGAAAGGCAAATCTTACTGCTTACCGTGTAAACTCTCGCCACGGGAAGCATCGCTGTTTCCAATAAATATTGCTGAAGACAGAACCAAAGGCTCCGCTCCTTCATTTTGTGTCAGTTCTTTGGGTCTAACAATGGGTAGAAGGAGGCTGGTTTCAGTCTCCATTGCTTCTCATGCAGCCAAGCAAGACCTGGTTCCAACTTCCTGTCTATCTCTTTAGACATAGGAAAAGTTTCAGCAGCAAGGAGGTAGCTAACCTGGACACCGGGACCTTTCTGGTAACCCCAGGAAGCAGGAGAATTTGGTAGAGAAGAAAGTAGGGAGAATTAGTTCTCATAGATGTTAAATGATGTATCATTAAAAGTGATACCATCTAAAGAATATAATGTTATGAAGGGCAAATAAAATGTATCTCTTCAACTAGCCTTTTATGTTCTTTCTTAATTGAAGATAAAGAAATAATCATGGAAATATAGTTTGATCAAAAACTAGTATAAGGCCAGTTGCTGTGGCTCACACCTGTAATCCCAGCACTTTGTGAGGCCGAGGCAGGTGGATCACCTGAGGTCAGGAGTTTGAGACTAGCCTGGCCAACATGGAGAAACCTCATCTATACCAAAAATACAAAAATTAGCCGAGCGTGGTTGTGCACATCTGTAATCCCAGCTACTCGGAAGGTTGAGGCATGAGAATCGCTTGAACCTGGGAGGCAGAGGTTGCAGTAAGCAGAGATTGTGCCATTGTACTCCAGTCTGGGCAACAAAGTGAAACCCCGTCTCCAAAAAAAAAAAAAAAAGCCAGTATTGTTTTCCCTTCATGTATGTGCTTGGGGTATGAGTGGGAATAGGGGAGCAGCAGGGCACACAGAGTATGTATTTCCTGAATTCCCAATAAAATAAACATGTTCTTTGTGTATTAGGGGTCCTTTCTATCATTTTGTGCTAGGCCAGTAGTATAGATTTTTTAATCTAACATGAATAGTTGTAATTAAATATACTAAGTTTCTATTTAGTCAGTTTTCATAGTGCTATGAAGAGATACCCAGGACTGGGTAATTTATAAAGAAAGAGGTTTAAAGGACTCACAATTCCACGTGGCTGGGGAAGGCTCACAATCATGGTGGAAGGCGAAGGAGGAACAAAACCACATCTTACATGGTGGCAGGCAAGAGAGCATGTGCAGCGGAACTACCCTTTATAAAACCATCAGATCTCATGAGACTTGTTCACTATCACCAGAACAGCGTGGGAAAACTCACCCCCATGATTCAATTACCAATTACCTCTCACCTGCTCTCTCCCACAATATGTGGCGATTGTGGGAACTACATTTGAAGATGAGATTTGGGTGGGGATACAACCAAACCATATCAAAGTTCTGTATGGGAACTAGTCTAACAGGAAAATATTTTTACCAACTGTATGAGTTCTAGAGTATTACAGATCAATTATCTAAACCAATTTTAAGAAATACCAATTGTGATTGTAGAAAATCATTAAGAATCTAAAGATAAAACTATTTAAAAAATCAATGAATTTAATAGGATAACAAGATATAAGATGAATATATAAAAATCTAGTTTATATCAATAGCAATCAGAAAAGTGCAATTTTAAAAAATGTCATTCACAAAGGTATCAAAAATCAAAACAGATATAAATCTAGCAAGATTGTACATGATCTCTGCGTAGAAAACTATGGAACATATTTTAGAAAATAATTGAAAGACATTCTCTGTTTTTGGATTGGAAAACTCAGTCCTGTAAAGGTATCATTTTGCCCCAAATGTAGTTGTTTATTAAGGGCAATTTCAACCAAAAATCTCAGGGAGTTTGTTTCTATGTGTTTGAGAATTGACAAGTTCAACTTTTCAGCCTGTCATAAAATTTATGTGGGAAAGCAAAAAGATGTTTTTTTCTCAAAGAAGAACAAAGTTGGAGAACTAACTCATCCTATATATAAAACATTAAAAAGTTACAGTAATTAAGGTAGTATGGTTTTGATGCAAAGATAGGCGAATAGATGATCTATACAGAATAACAAGTCAAATATATGCATTCGACCACATTTGAACCAAAAGCATTCCATTATGTTTAATGTAATTCACTCATATCAGTTGTTCCTTTGAATATTAGTCCCATAACTCCAAAGTGAAAACAGCAAGACCTTGCACCAAATACAGTAATCTCATTCTGAGTCAATGTCACATGAAACAAGTGTGACCACAGATTCCAGGAAAAACTTACTCTTTATTTAAGGAAGTCTTTTGGAGACCATTACTAATGCACTCACCAAATACAGGACCATTTGAATTCCTTATTTTTACTGAGGTATAGTTAATACCTTAGTACAAAACCTTATGTACAGAAATGACTCAGTGGACCACCGCTAGAAGTTGAACTTACCCTAGAACACTTTTTCTTCTAAGTTGAATCATAGGAACAAACTGTCTGAAGTGGAAACAAGCAGAATTAAACTGAACTAAAATGATTAATAAATTGAGTGGGGCAATCATTTCATTTCTTTTTCTTATAGGTCTACTAGATTTAATAGGTCTTCAAGAGAAAACTCTAGGAGTATAGTTGTTTTCACGTAGTTTCTCTTTGCCATAAATCAGTAGACAATAAGAATGATATGACCTAGAATGGAAATTTCCTTGGGGCTGTGTATAGTACATAACATATGTTCTGGAATGTGCCAAGTCCTGATTTGTATAGAATAGGAAATTGAGATTAGCCCCACACTTTATTTTCAAGATAGCTTGAAATAGTGTTCTGGATGAAACTATTCATACGTGGGCACTTTTATTTTCTTTCACTGAGATCTCAGGAAACAACATCTGGGCAAGCCTGTGTTTTCATTAGATTAAGAACTGCTAAACATGAAGACTGCCTTCCAACTCACGGGGATGGAGTGGTGACGCAGGAGGGACATTATGCTGAAGAAGGAGACAGAACTCTGGGTGCTGGTGGAAAAGACTTAGAGTGCTGCAAGACTATAGCAGCAATTTCTAGGCCCAGCTTTTAGGGGACTAGTTATGAACCCCTTGGTTAAAAGAGCTGTCAAGGAAAAGAACAAAGCTGTTTTTTAAGGGCCCATTGAATGCTAACCGCTTACAGGTCAGGCAGTTGAATGTTACTCTGCTATCACGTATGCCTGAGTGATGGTGGCCTTCCACTTAGGGCAGGAGACAACTGTGATTCTTGACAGCAGGGTAGTAGGCTGTCAGCTTTGGGAGCAAAAGAATGGAGCACAGCATCTCAGTACTACTTTCTTGAAAAGGAAACTGAATATGATGATTTGCTAATTTGGGAAAAGGCCAAAGAATCCCCTTTTAAAAAGCTCTGTTGGTGATTTTTGTGTGCATCTCTTATCAAAACATCTGCCTCCAGGACTCATGGAGATAAGAAATCAAAAAGGCACCTAGAGTTTCCTAAGCTTACTTGATAATAAGAGTCATCTGGAGATAACTGTACAAATTGAATTTCCAGGTTCTCATTACAGCTGCTCAGAATCAGAACCACCCATAGAGGGGCCTAGGAAGTATTTATCATGGAAAGATTGAGGGAAAAATTGACAGGGCATCTAAAACTAATACGCACCACAATCACCTGGGTCTTGTTAAAACATGCCTGGACTCCATCTCCACATGTTCTCATTCAGTATGTCTGGAGTGGGCCCCAAGAATGTGCATTTCTAACAAGCTCGGTACAGATGTTGCCAGTCCCTGGACCACACTTGAAGTAGTGCTGCTCCACCAAATAAACTCAGGAAGAGCCAGCTGTTGATCAGAAAACATAGACCTATTATCCAGTCATTTTCTTCAGCTGAAATGTTCTTTGGGCTCACACACTGAATAAAACTTTTGTGCAGAATGATGGCTTAGGGAGATCCAGGCATTTTTTGCAGACCCAGGAAGTCCCGCTCGAGTCGTGCCCTGGTAGCTGCTTAAACATGCCTTCCAGGGTCAGCATCAGGTTTTTTTTTTAGCAAGATTCCCCAGCAACTATCAGACTCAGGCAAGTTTGGGGAACACTTGAGTATATAAAAACTTTAAAAATAAGCAGCCAACTGCTCACTGACTTTCTTATTTACTGTTTTTGCTTTGAGACATTCGCATTTCTTGATTGATCCAGTAACATCGACGTATGTTTCCACTCAGAGTGATCTTGCCAATTCAGGACGTCCTGGTGTTTTCCCAACTTTGCTGACGACATTAAAGATGCGCTAGATCTGAGTCTGTGCTGACTTGGAATTCCCACCTTCTTCCTGGTCATTCCTTTATGCTTTGCTGCCCACTTCCCTTGGAGGGAATCGGAGAGAGATATGTCTGTGTTTAGCCCCACATTCCTCAGATGGGCTACTCTTAGCGCTTTTGCTTTTCTTTTTTTTTAAAATTATTTTACTTCAGGTGCATACTATATCTGGCATTTCTCCCCATGTTACCCCTCCCTTCCCTCCCCACCCCCCATTGTCTCTCCCCTACCCTCCCAGCTGTCCCCTGTGTGTGATGCTCCTCTCCCTGAGTCCACGTGTTCTTGTTGTTCAACAACTACCTATGAGTGAGAACATACGGTGCTTGGCTTTCTGTTCTTGGGTCAGTTTGCTGAGAATGATGGTTTCCAGATTCATCCAAGTCCCTACAAAGGACACGAACTCACCATTTTTTATGGCTGTGTAGTATTCCATGGTGTATATGTACCACATTTTCTTTGTCCAGACTATCATTGATGGGTATTTGGGTTGGTTCCAGGTCTTTGCTATTGTACACAGGGCTGCAATGAACATAACGTGTGCATGTGTCTTTATAGTAGAATGATTTATAGTTCTTTGGGTATATACCCAATAGTGGGATTGCTGGGTCAAATGGAATTTCTGTTTCTAGATCCTTGAGAAATCACCACACTGTCTTCCACAATGGTTGAACTAATTTACACTCCTACCAACTGTGTAAGAGTGTTCCTATTTCTCCACATCCTCTCCAGCATCTGTTGTCTCCAGATTTTTTAATGATTGCCGTTCTAACTGGCGTGAGATGATATCTCAGTGTGGTTTTGATTTGCATGTCTCTAATGACCAGTGATGATGAGCATTTTTTCATATGTTTGTTGGCCTCATGTATGTCCTCTTTTGAAAAGTGTCTGTTCATATCCTTTGCCCATTTTTGAAAGGGTTTGTTTGTTTTTTTCTTGTGTATCTGTTTTAGTTCTTTGTAGATTCTGGATATTAGCCCTTTGTCAGATGGGTAGATTGCAAAAATTTTTTCCCATTCTGTTGGTTGCCGATTCACTCTAGTGATGGCTTCTTTTGCTGTACAGAAGCTCTGGAGTTCAATTAGATCCGGCCCCACCCACAATTCTTATGTAGGCGGCTTTCAAAGCCACACTCTGAAGAACCACCTTCATATTTGGGAATCTTTGATTTGTGAGTGCCATGGAAGAAGATGAATTAAGAGATGGGTTGGTAACCAAGAAGGGGAAATGAGGAACCAGCTTCCCCTCACATTGCAATACAAGTGCTTCCCATAAAAAGAGAAAGTGGACAGTATTGCAGAATGCATAGGTTAATCCCTGACATTAGCAGTAACGCAGCGTTTTCTCTTGATTTTTCTTTTCTGGAATGAAAAAAAGGTCTGAATTTCTTATGTATGAAATAGGGATGGGAGGAGGAAGGTGGTTCGAGTTTGAGGAAACATAGACTTACTGACTTAACATGCCCAGTCACCAAAATTTTGGTGCCATCTAATTATATATTGTCTTTTATGTTCTTTTTAAATTTTTGTTGTCATTTTCCCCAAAGTATTTTCATGGGGCCTAGATTGCCCTCTGCTGGCCTGCCCAAAAATTAATTGGTTATAAATGTAACCAGTTTACCTGGTGGTTATATAGACATCATGTACATAAGCTGCATTTAAGATCTTTCTTTTTCACATAGCGTGCTGCTTAAACTATTGCTCCTTTAATAAGTTAGACATTTTTAGCAAGTATGAGTGTCAAAAGTGATATCCAGTAAATAGTATGTGATCTTTGGGGAAAGAACCAAGCTCCTGCTCTTCTTGTGGATCAGCTGGCAGTTACCTAGTAAGTGACTGGCAGTTTAGGGCTGCATGTTTGTGGTATAGGAATTACTCAAACTCTCCGAACTGCCTGATGCTCTGCAGTCTCACCTCAGCTTTCTGAAGCTAAGCTGAAAAAGTCCAGGTCACGGTATTTCACCTTGGACAGCAGCCCTAGAAAAATGCCATATCCAGAGACATTACTAAAACTTACTACAACAGTATTCTTACGAGTAATGCTTAAAGCAGCTTTATTAGGTGCAATTTACCTACCATAGCATCCACCCATTTGAAATGTACAAGTTAATGCTTTTTGGTGAGTGTGTATAAACGTGCACAGAGCACCAAATTCCAGTTTAAAACATCTCCACACCCCAACAATTGTGCCCATTTGCAGTCGACCCTGCTTCTACCCCGTCTTCAGGCAATCACTAATTTGTGAGTAATGTTTTAAATTACAAAAACTGAGATGTTTTAGTTAAGTGGAAAATGTTATAGTTTCATTGATAAATAGTACTGGCATCATTAGCCATCTGTCTTGAAAAATATCCCAACTAACGTGCTCACCTCCATGAATCCTCTCTCCACATCCTTACCATTCTAGAAAAGTAGCTCCAGCATCTCTACTTTGTTTAATTCAGGCTCTCACCATGTCCAAGTTTCAAGGGGGCTATCCCAGCAACACATTAGGACTAGCTCCAGGTGTTGAATACTGAGTCACAGGAGAGTTCTCCCATGCCAATAAATTCTCCAGTTCAGCCTTAAATTTCTCACACCCATCCCCATTTCAACACTCTTGAGATTCACTCCCACAAGTCTTCCCCTAGTCTCTGCCAGGACGAATGAGCCTGCTCCTCCTGCAGTGCATAGACTGTTACCCCCAGAGCAGGTGCTGTGTTTCTCTGCTCTGGGTTTACTAAGCTATGTCACTTTCTCAGCAGAAAGGCAGCAGGGGCTGACCTTGGGAAGCAGGAACCTTAGGTGAAGTCTTTGCAGAGTCTCCAAGCAAGGGGAGGCTGCTGTCCTCTAGCAAAGAGGAAGGATTTGCCTGTGTCACTTGGGATGATTCAGGAAAATCTAAGAGTTGAAGATTCTGAGCCTTGTCCACCTAGAAAGGTCCATGACAGTTTGTGGGTCCCACTCTTCCTCCTCCTGACATAAGAGAACTGTTGACACCCTACATTCTTGCTGCTGCTGCAGCTGCTTCCTCCTCCTCCTCCTCTTCTCCTTTTTGTTCTCTTTCTCCTCCTCCTTGTCCTTCTTCTCCTTCCTTCTTTCCTCCTCTCCTTCTCCTTCTGTTTCTTCTGCTTCTGCTTTTTCTTTCTTCTCCCCCTCCCCCTCCTCATCCTCCTCCTCCTTTCTTCTTTCTTCTTTTTTTTTGAAACAAGGGTCTCACCATGTCACTAGGCTGGATTGCAGTGCCACAGTCTTGGCTTACTGAAACCTCTGCCTCCCAGGCTCCAGTGATCCTCCCACCTTAGCCTCCTGAGTCGCTGTTACCACAGGCATGCACCACCATGCACAGCTAATTTTTGTTGAGACGCAGTCTCACTATATTACCCAGAATGGTCTCAAACTCCTGGGCTCAAGTGATCATCCTTCTTTGGCCTCCTAAAGTGCTGGGATTACAGGCAAGAGCCTCCATGCCTGGCCTCCATTTTCTTTCCAGTCTTACCTCTGTAACAAGTTCTGAGTTTGATTTCTAGTGTAGTCTGCTCTACAGTTGCAGGCAGTAATCTGCAAATCCCATTTGTTTCACAGTAGGAGGGATTTTCCCACGTGTTTTCATAGCTGCTAGACCTGTTTTATCTCATTTGATCTACACAGCAAACCCAAGAGAAAGGTGTGATCACAGGAAAAAAACCTAAGGTTCAGAATTGTAGACAAGTTTTTCTGACTCTAAAGCCCATGCTTTCCATGCAGCTTAGCACACAGCATTTCAAGTAACTCTTGTTTGGTGGATGAGGTATTCATGTCTCCATATTCAAAACACATCACTTCCACTACCTCCCATTTATT
Organism: Alouatta palliata; assembly: GCA_004027835.1. Classification (NCBI taxonomy): domain Eukaryota; kingdom Metazoa; phylum Chordata; class Mammalia; order Primates; family Atelidae; genus Alouatta; species Alouatta palliata. Next base: position 23,392 of record PVKV010012784.1, on the reverse strand, counting down.
AGCTCTGTTATGTTGGGTAGATTATTTAAACTCTCTGTGCCTTAATTTCTTTAATTGTAAAATACTTAATATATAATACTTAAGTGTATGGTAATAATATATAATACTTAAGTGTTATGGTAGGTTGTTGAGGTGAAGTGTTTAAAATAATACAAGACTAGAATAGGGATGCCATGTGATTTAATAAAAACCAGTCCAAGGTTCACAGATTCTGGGACTAGAATCAGCTCTTCTGACTCCAGCTATAAAGTCTTCCCCCATGAAATATTTCTGTAATGGTAGTTTAAGTCATTGGAAAATGAATTGCATTTTCCAGAATACTCATTGTGAACCTCTTTTCAGCAAGCATAACATTGAACCATGACAACGTATGTCTTTTTAAAATTTGGAGGCTGCATCCAGTGTAGAATAATTCAAATTCATTCACCAAGAGACTAGTGAAAGAGCAGAAGCTCATAAGGTTGGAGCCACTGGAGATTTAAAGAATGAAAGTAGTGGCTGGGTGTGGTGGCTCACACCTGTAATCCAAGTACTTTGGGAGGTTGAGGCAGGCGGATCACTTGAGCCTAGGAGTTCAAGACCAGCATGGGTAACATGGCGAAACCTCGTTTCTAAAAAAAAAAAAAAAAAAAAAAAAAACCATTGGATGTGCGTGGTGATGCATGCCTGTACTCCCAGCTACTTGGGGAGCCGAGATGGGAGGGTCAGCTGAGTTCAGGAGGTTGAGGCTGCAGTGAGCTGTGATTGCACCATACCCCGTGAAGCTTAGGAATGAGTATAGAGCCTACCTGTCCTACATATTACAGTAGTGAAAATCTTGGTTGTAAGTGACACTAACCTAACATGCACTAAAACAAAAACAAAGGAATGAGTTGCTTCATGTAATAGGTAAACTCAAGGATGGAACTCACTTTGGGCAAGACTGGATCGAGGACCTCAAGCAATGTCATTATAGCTTGCTGCCCTCTTTTTTCCTTCTGTTTTTATTTCTCACCTGTGCTTATTTCCATTCCTCTTGATGCGTTGGTTCAGTTCTCTGCTGCCACAGACAACTGTTTGCACATCATGGGAAAGATGATTGCTGATAGACCTGAGTCTTCGTACATAAAGTAGAAGGAAGGTGCCCTTTCTGTTTAGTATCCAAATAGGAAAATTTCATGGAAGAAGGCTGATTAGCCCTGCTTGGATCTGTGTCCATCCTTGGACAAGTCACAATGGCCCAAGCACTGTGGTGAGGTGGATAGGGCCCCATGGTAGTCCTAGTGTTGGTCATTGCCCTCCCCTGTGGAGGAGGAGAGTCATTGCCCTCCCCTTTCGGATGGAGACAAAGCAGCTCCCAAGTCAAAGTGGAATACTGGACAAACACAAATCAATTGATGTCCACTTTATTCCTTGTATCCAATCTTAGGCTCTCTCAGTTGATCTCTTTACTTTTCCCCTCCAGTCTAGGTCCCAACTGGTTCTGGCTCTTGGTTTTATTTATGTTTTATAATCTCATCTACCCTTAGACTTAATGTTTATATTTGATTCCCTTGCTGAACCTCAAGGATTGTGGCTCAGATGTGCTGTACTATTTTCGCGTTGGACAACTACCTTGAGTAAGATTTCCTCTGTGGCCAGCCCTAATGAACCAGCTTTTAGTACTAGTTTCACCTTTCCAATCCCCTTGAGCTCCCCAGAACCAGAAATCGTGTGTGACTTCAGAGTTGTAGTGAATTTAGGGTTCCTGTGGCTGATAGCAAGTAGTAAGACTTCAGTTAACATAAATGCATTGGCAGGAATGAGGGGTGGGATCTCAAGAACACGGAGGTAGGAGGAGAAATATTAAGGCAGAAGGTAGGACATGAGGACTAACGTGTATCAGAGTGAACGAATTGTTGTAGTCAGGTCTTGGGAAGACTGTGGGGCTTTGAGGTTAAAGGGGAATAGGATCACTCCATGGTCAATGAGAAACATGGGGACTCAGTGATTTCCTTTTATTTGGGAGAGGGTTGATAATGACTTTTAAGTCTTAATCTGTTGGTTTCCTCTCCATATATATTTTTTAATTTGTTGAAGATACAAGCTTATTCATTCCACAGAGTTTCCTGTAGTCTGGATTTTGCTTATTGTATCCCTATGGTGTTATTTTACTTGTTCCTAATATCCTTTTTGTTTCCAATGATTTGGTAGTTAGATCTAGGGAAGTGACTCGAGTTTTTAGCAAGATTACCTCATAACTAGTGTGTGCTTCCATCAGGAGATATTTAATCTTTGATAATTTTTTTTTTGTGATTTTGGCAGCTGTTGATGGTCATTCCTTAGATGTGTTAATTCATTAGAAGTTGCAAAGTAGTGATGCTCTAATTTTATCATTTCTTGATTTATTTTCTAGTAAGGAAACTTTCATTGTCTAATACTTTTTTCAGCAGTATATAGAGGAAAGACAGAATAAAATCTTGATTTCTTTTTCTGTTTTTGTTTTCAAAATAGTTAATTGACTACTCTCTCCAATGGTGATCAATAAATATTTTTAAAGTATTATGAATTCATGGATCTAAACATATCTGTATGTTTTAAATCCATTGGAGTTATCCTTTGATACTCAGATTGTCCTTACATTATGTGAATCCATTAAAGATGAATTCTAAGTCCTTTGGATACAACCCTGGGTGTCACTCCAAACTTTCTTGCTTTCTGGTGAGGTGAAAAATACCAGGCTCCTCTGGTAGATTTCTTACCCAAGAACTGGAATTGGCCATTTCTTCAAGGAGTCTTGTTTCTGTTGAGTAGAAGATAGAATTTGAGGACCACAGCCTAGGTGCTAGGGGGTTGTTTTATTTTCTGAATAAACAAGAACCTGAAGGTATTCAATTATAATTAACCTAAGTAATATGCAAGCTCTGACTGCTACTAATTCCATGAAAAGGCCCTACAGATTTTCAAAAAATTGCAGGGTGTGTTCAAATAGTTTTGTGAAGTATCCCTTCCCCATTATCTTTGGAAGGTCCTTGGGGGCTTCTCAAACCTATAGGCTGTTCCCCTTCAGACGAGCTGACACTGATGTCTACTGATGGGCCTGTGAAACTGACAAACACGTGAGATACACTAAGTGAACAGAGAAATCAAACTTCACTTTCAAATATAAGCCTAAAATTGAAGTCACTGGGCCAGATGCTTCAAATTTCAGGCATTGATTTGTGTGAGCAAGCTGTTTCTCACATGGACAGCCCTATGTAATAGGTCTCAGGAGGGCTGGCAGCAAGGATCTATTTATTTAACAAAGTTTAAGCATTCGCCCAAGCGGTGTGGGATGCCAGCTGGTGGGGAAACTATCACAGTGACTGAAAGGCTGTATCATCCAATCTGTGTGTTCTTTGTGCAGGTGAGCTCTGCAGAAAGCTAAATTAGAGTCTGTGTGCTTAATCTGAGTTCAGCCAGTTGTTAATTGTAATATTCAGTTTCACCATGCACTGATAGCCAGATGCGATTATTTCTGCCATTGGGCCATTCCTACCAGGAGGCCTGGAATGCACCTTTCCAGGAGTCAAACTCCCCCTTCCCTGGACATTGCCGGAGGCTGTTCAAGTTGTATAAAGAGCAAGACACCTCTTTATAAATGAGTTAACACCACCATCTCCCCCTTTTCTCTTAAAAATATGGCATTTTATGCATTTTATGATGCAGGTCTACTAGATGGTCCTGGGTCTTTAGCAGGGGGAATTCTTGCTTGCCTTGCACCCAGCATTTGTTTAAATGCAAGAAGACATGAGTGGCCCTTGTCCACACGTCTGAAGAGGTTTGCTGACTTTGCTTTCCAAAACTGATTCACTTTATTCTTCGCACCTGAAGATGAGCAGTGGCATCTTCAGAAAGAACATCTGACACACAGAGGTGATTGGCTTTTGGGTGACAACATCTAATTACAGTTGCATATTTGGGGGTTATGAATATGAAGCCACCAAATCCATCTGGTAAAAGTCAGAAACTGAGAGTATGACATTGTATCATTTTCCAGCTCATGTTAAGCAACGCAAATCTTACGTGGTGGCAATACCATGTTTCAAAGTCTTTCAAACTAGTACAAGCATGAAAAAACATATCCCTATGATATTTTTATTAAGGAGTTTGGTTACAAGATTTTATCTCTAGGAGAACACAAAACTTTCTTTCACCTTCACCTCACCTTCTTCTTTTACCTTTTCTTTTCTGGTGGAGAGGGAACATATTTGGGTCCAAAAAATGACACAGATGGGCCTCCATAAGTAGGAGTAGAATTATTTGCTGCCTATTAGGAAGAGGCTAGAGGTGGAGGGGGAAGGGGAATTCTGACCTGCATTGTGGACTCAGTGGCAGTATCCTGGGGGATGTGGGTTGTGTATGTGATAAATCCTATGATACTTGCTCCCAGGCCTATGGGCACCCAGTATCTCCGAAGCAGATGAGCCCCATAGACTGGAAGAGTGAGCATGTCTGTGATAATCACTGTGGTTAACAACTGGAGTGCTCATCCAGATGTTTTGATGCTATGCTAGGACCTTTGCATGATCCTTGGGAGGTAGGAGAGCCCCAGTGTTGAGTGGGATTGAATTTTCCTCCCAATAATTGGAATTAAGTGGCTTTGGAAGGAACTGCAATCTGAATTTGATTGCAAGGCTTGTGCCTACAACTCCCTCCTGAAACCTCAGGGATCTTATGCCATCAATTATCACCTGTCTCCCCTCTCTCGGATCCACCTCCTGCTGGTTTTACTCTTCAATATGTAAATACATTCAAATGTCTCACATCTTGAAATGATACCTTTTGCCATCTTGAAATGATAACCTTCCCTAAGTGTCCCTCAATCTTTCTCCTTCCTTGCATAGCAGTCTTCTTGAATGAAGCATCTATTGCTCATAGCCATTTCATCTCTCCAATTTAACTGGCTTCAGTTTCTGTACTCAGCACTCCATGTAACTGTCCTGGTTAAGGGCACCAAAGTGGCGTTTCCTGACCCTATGTCATTGAAGTGCGAAGTTTCCTTCTGGAAACTTTGTTGCTTTGCCATTGGAGATGCTTCGTTCTTTCCTTTCTCTCTCTGCTGTTTTGTCGTCTCTCATGTCTATGTAGTTTTCCTTCCTGTGTGTCTGTGGGTGCTGGTCATCATGAGGGCTCCTCCCCACATTCTTAGCTTGTCTCTCTCTCTCTCTGTATATATGTTCCCCAAAGAGTGACCAGGTCGACTTCAACAACTTCAATTACTGTGTACCTGTTAATATGTTGAAAATCTTTCTCTTAAGTTTAGATTCTCTGATTTTCATATATGAAATTCAGCTTCTTGGTTCTTTAAACTCTGTATGTAAAGACAATTCATCATTTCCATTCTATCCTAAATCTGATTCTCCGCCTCAGTTCTGAATATCAAGAAGTGACCCATCTACCTACTTCATTACTTAAGCCCCAAACTTTGGATTTATACTCGGCTTCTCCCTTCATCTCATCTTCTGGCTCCCACACGAATGACCAAACCCTGTCCATTTAACTTTCCAATTTTTTTTTTAGATCTCTCCCTTTTCTTTTATTCTGAGGTCAGAGCCTAATATGTGCCTTTCTCCCTCATCCTTGCTAATACCATTATAGACATCCTATTTGGTCTTCTTCCCTTTTATCTTGCTCTCTTTCAACTCATTCTCCGCTTGTTTTCAGGCTGACCTTTCTGAAATGCAAATTTCATTGTATTACATCCCTGCTTAAACCTCATGCTGGTTCCTCACATCATAGAAAGTGAGCATATCAGTGAGTATGCTTTGGCTTAAAATAACAGAATACATAACTGGGAGTGATTTAAGACATAAGGGTTATTTTTTCTTTTCATAACAACAAGGCCAGAAGTAGATGGTTCCAGGGGTGGGTATTTCAGCAGCTCTGTAATGTCATCAAGGACTGCTGACCTCACGGTGTTAGTGATACTTCCATTCATGTTCACCGGAAGGCTGCAACAGCAACAAGGACCACCTCTTTTCACAACAACTTTGACAAGCAGATTGACGTGATGGGCCATCTTCATGGGTGTCTCCTCTTTTATCATCAAATTCTATCTCAGCCGCCCCGCTAGCAAATACTCCCTTATATCTCATTGTCCAGAATTTGGTCACAGGGCTGTTTCTAGCCATAAAAGCAGCCAGGAAATTCAGTATCTGGCACACTCAGCCACCAACAGGAAGGCAGACCAGAGGGAAAAGAAGTCAAGAGAAGGCTGGTGAGTAGGCAACCAAAAGCAATTGTCACAACTTTCAATTCCTGAGCTGCTTTCTCACTTCCATGCCTCTCCATCTGTGGCTCCATCACCTGAAACGTCACTGCCCATGTACACACCCCTCCTTTCACCTGGCTCGCTCCTACCCCTTTTCATTCCTCAGCTCAAGCATTGCCCACACCCCTGCATGCTGGACGAAATGGCCATCTGGTGTTCTAGATTGCATCATTTATCCTACTCTACTGTAATTCCAAATTTCTCTCCCTCATACCAGTCTTCAACCCTCTTGAAAACAGGGACTGACTCTTTCCCTCTGTTATAGCCACAATTCATTTTCTTTGCAGGGATTAAAATATTTGTTAATAATCCCATGAATTGATTTGACTATAAAGCAGCTTCCTCTGTGACTTTTTTCCCCCATGGTTTGTTAGCTACCAATAACCAGTAGAGGGCACTGTGACCTTTGGCTAGAATGCCCTTTAGCGTTAGTTTGATTCCTATAGCAGTAAGCTAGCTTTTGTTTTTTATTTTCTCCAAAAGAAGTTCTGATTTTTAGTTTTTTAATCAAAAGATTGAAATAATGCAATAGTTATTTTAGAAATTTGAGTTTTTTCATCGAAATATTGAAATCATGCCTTAGTTATTTAAAGTAATACTTTGTATAATGTAATGTATCCATAGAGTATTTTGAGGTCATTTGGAGTTATGGCAAACGTTCAGAATCCTCTGACGTTTATTACTAAAATGATGCACTCTTTAAGTTCCCCTCCTTTGGAAGAGTGGCTGCAGCTGCTCAGTTCTTGAGAATAGCTAAAGTGGTCCGAAGAGCATCATCTGGTGTCTTGAAAATGTACCAATTTTTCACTTGTTCAAACACTGTTTCATTTCCTCACTTTGTGGGAAATCGCTTAGGCCAAGCTGGCCTGGGATGTTGTGGGGCCAAGGTGGGTATTATCTCAGGACTGGAGGGTAATGAGTCTGGTTTAGGACATAAGGATAGCGTATCACTCACTCATTCATTCAGTGTTACATGCATTCAATAAACACTTGAGAAGCTGCTGTGTGCGTGGCATTACTCTAGGCACTGGATAGCAATGGTTAAATGAAGCCGATTAAATCTTTCACTTCATGGAACTTACCTTCCAGGGAAGGAGACAAACAAATAGACACATGTATAATAAAATGACAGAAAATCTAGAGACAAACAACCAAATAAACAGATGTATAATAAAATAACAGGGAACTCCTGTGGGAAAAAGACACAGGAAGGGATTAGAGGGACGGCGAGGGTGCTGTTTTAGGTGTGTGCCATAGAGGGAAGAATGTTCCAGACAGAGGGTTCAGCAAGTGCCAAGGCCCAAGGCAGGAGAGTGCCTGGCAAGTTGGAGGGATTCCAGAGAGGCCCCAGGAGCTGGAGCAAGGGTGTGAGGGGCATAGAGGGAAAAGAGATGGGGGAAGTGGCAGGAATGGATGAGGAAGCGCTGGAGGATCCCCGTAAAGAATGGGATTTTCTTCTCAGTGTGATGGGAAGCCATGGGAGGACTTTGAGCAGGGGAGTAGCTTGATGTGATTTACTTCTTAAAAAGAATACCCTGCTGACTGTGAGAAGGGGTGGTCACCAGTGGACGACTGGCCAGCCAGCAGGCCAGAGGCACTGCTGGTTGGACCACGGTAGCAGTAGTGGAGTGGCACGCAGTGGTCAAATTAGGCTGCATTTGAAAGCTCTTAAAGATAGAGTTGCCAGGATTTTCAATGGATTATATAAAGTGTGTGAGAGAAAGAGAATTGCCAAATCCAGTCTTCATTTTTTTCTTTCTTTTCTGAGGATGCAATCTAAACAGGCCAAACCGTTCATCCTTCTTAAGCTTTTCTGTGCCCTAACAGCAAAACTAGTAACAAACAACTATTGTTTATGTTGTTGTTAGCCATGAGGATCTCTGATTTCAGACACTAGGACTGCAGAATGGAGATGTCGTTCATCACTCTTGATTGACAGCTATCTGTCAGTCAGGTCTGGATGACCTGCGGACATTACACACACATCAGGGACCTGCCCATATGTTCAGTGTCCTCTGTTTTCTCTCATGCTCTGCTGCCTGCTCTTTTATCTGGAATGGTAGCGTTTCATTTTGTTACCTGAAGCAAGCTACCTTTTTAAGGTTCATCTCTACAACACAGACAAGAACATGATCTATCCCTTCTGATAAAGTGCAGTGAAACATCAGCATTGCATTTGTTATTAGCACAGGTTGGCAAAAATCCCTTGATCAGGGCTGATTATAATACTTTTGAGTCCTGTGCCTGCAGTTCAGTGAGCTGCACCCAGTGGCACCTGCAAAGAAAAACAGGCTCGCCTCCCCAGGCAATGGAGCCAGTAGGAAGAGAGCCTAAGGTCCAGTCGCTTCTTTCATCAAAAAGGAACTCATGGTGTATAGATATGAACCTCATTAAAAAGTATGCCCAATACCTTGAGAAGAATATTTGTGCAACAGTTCATAATGAAAAAGTCTGTTCTTCTGTGTTCCTGAGTCTCTCACCTTCTCTGCTGCTCTGTTTTGGGTCCCCTCCTCTTATCTTCCTCATTTTCACAAGAGCCCCCTAATTGCAGTCCCTGCACCCACCGCCTCTCTTACCCAGTCCTTTTTAAAAAGCTCCTGTTGTGATCTTTCGAAATCATAGGTGTGATAACATCACTTTTCCTCTCAAAAATTTTGGGCTGGGCACAGTGGCTCCTGCCTCTAATCCCAGCACTTTGAGAGGCTAAGGCAGGTGGATCACAAGGTCAGGAGATTGAGACCATCCTGAGGTGGTGAAACCCCATTTCTACTAAAAATACAAAAAATTAGCCAGGCATGGTGGCACGTGCCTGTAGTCCCAGCTACTCAGGAGGCTGAGGCAGGAGAATCTCTTGAACCTGGGAGATGGAGGTTGCAGTGAGCCAAGATTGCACCACTGCACTCGAGCCTGGGCAACAGAGTGAGACTCCATCTCGAAAAAAAAAAAAAATTTACCCCTATTGTATACAGAATAAAGCCTGAACTTTAAAGTCCTTCATCATCTGGGCTCAATTGCCCTTTAAATTTTCATCTTCTCCCATCCCATCTTTTCAACCCTCTGTTCTATGGACAATGGACACCCTCAGGATTCCTTTAGTAACAATATAAATTCAACCCTTCACTTGTCTCTATGCTGTTGCTTCTGTTTGGAATGCTCTTTTTCTCCTTGGAAACTCCTTACAGATCCTCCAATGCTCAGCTCAAAGCACTTCTTCTGTAAGATCTTACACTACTTCCCCATGTCAGTTCCTCTCTGTGAGGTCATAGCAATTTCAAAACCTCACATGTCATTATCCTATGCAAAGTAGGGCAGAACAGAAATAGATACTGTATTTTCCCACTGTCAGTGGGAGCTAAACACTGGGTATGCAGGAACACAGAGAATAGGAACAATAAGCACTAGGTATTCTGAAAAGGGGGGAGGGAGGCAGGCAAGGGTTGAAAAACTATCTGTTGGTTACTACATTTAGTATTTGGGCAACTGCGGCAGCGACAGGATCATTAGAAGTGCAAACCTCAGCATCATGCAGTATACTCATGTAACAAACCTGCCCGTGTACCCTCTGAATCTCATGTGCCTCTATTATAGTGCAGAAGCTAATAACTAAAGCTATTAAAAGGGATTTCTATGTGACTCCTTTAAGCCTTTTCTATGTATAATAATATGAATATATGTCTTCCACTTGAGACTACATGAGGATCAAGTTTTGCTTACATTCTGTAATGTTTCGGGGCTTAGTAATGTACCAGAGGTATAATTCATAGTTAAGCATTGTCCACTGAGTAAAGACCCAGTGATTTTGTTTTTCCTTTGCTGGTTCTCAAGCACCTTCTGCTGGCTAGAATTCCTATAAGAATTCTGAGAAGTCTAAAAAAATAAGTCCTTTTTCACTAGGTTGAGGTTTGGGGATGCCTCACTTTATAAACCATGGGCTATGCCTCAATTCATCACAGGGGATAAATCAAATTACCTCCTCTCCTGTCAAGAGTGCTTTCTGACATTAATCTAATATGTTTTGTAGATATAAAAGGTTTTAGATAATAAGATGAAATGTAATTAATTTGCTCAACATGTTGTAAAGTTCTATTCATATATGTGCTAAATAAAGAACTCAGTTTGTTTTACCCTCCCCCCTCTCCCTTGTGCAATTTAATGGTTTAGGAGTTCTGGTATAAAAATAAAGAGCAAGTGAAACATTTTCCCTTCACTCTGAAAAGTTTCAAGGGTCACTAGGAGTTTCTATACGCTCTGAATTAAGAATGCTACAAAATAAGAAATTGTATGGATTCTGCTTTGTTCTCATGCTGCTTTGGACTCTGAAGGGTGGAACATCTGCAGACACCTGCTTGGTCCTGTTTCTGCAGGGGGAAGAGGCTGATCTAAATGCTACCATGGGAGCTCAGGGGTGTAAAAGAATACTGTTTTCATGAGAGAAAGAGAAAGCAAAAAATGTATATAGGTAGCTAGATGATTGATTGATAGATAAGTATACAGTCAGACCCTTTGATACCTGGATTAAGACTCTTACACAGTGTGGGGGGACCACAATTAATGCCTGCTTCTGACTGAAGTGCTCTGGACAGGCAGAGACATCCTGCCGGCAACCAGGATGGTACAATCTAGTTCAGGGTCTGGGGAAAAGCAATTTTTAATGTAAAACTGGATACAGGTAGGACCATTCCAGTGTTTTACAGGAAGATCCCAGGAGACTTGGACCTAATTCCTCAAGAGGGCAGACTAAAATACAACCAGGGGCGTATGCCTGTCCTGGAGCCTAATAAAGAGCCTCAGAGACTGGTGTAAAAGGAAGCCTTTCGCAGCAACTACAGAAGGGGAAGATAGGGGTGGACAAGAATCAGCGACAGCTACCAAAGGAAGCTCCCAGTGGGCAAGCAAAAAATGACATCTGTGGTACAGGAGCACTTCAATGTCCACTTTGGGGAAAGTGAGACCTGACCTGGGATGAGAGAGGTGTCTAAGGAAAACCAGAGTGAGGTTTCTTATTTAAGGATTAAGGAAGCATAGGAAATGTGGAAAAGCACAGAACCACTAAAAAACTCCTCCATAAGGTGTGCTGCCAGCCATTTTGCCTATATTTGATCATATTGACTGATCTGGGGGGTGTGTGTGTGCACGCGCGCATTGGGAGAACGTATAACAGAAACATTTTCTTCATTGCTGTTGATATGTTGTACGATGGTTTGTTTGTGTGTTTCTCTCTCTTGCCAGATTGTGAGCTATCTGGGAGAAAGAAGCACGCGTCATTCATTGTCGTACTGTTAGAACCTAACTCAGAACGTGGACTGCTGATTTATCAATAAATCTTGGTGAATGAATGAATTTGTGAATGAATCAGTAGATAAATGGATTAAGCTGTGGTTTGGTTCTCTTTCACTGAAGGCTGATTCCATATGCTGCTTTCTAAAAAGTATTTCAGTAATCTCTGAGAAAGTTTGCCACTAGCATAATCTGCATTTTAATGGTGGAGGACTGAGAATATTTGTTTATCTATGCAAGCGAGGCTGGAAAGATCCGATTCATGGTTAACAGTCCCTTTCAGTGGGCATGAGACAAGACTTGTGCCTCCAAATGCACTCTGTAGATTCAGGGCCAAAGCACCACTGTCCTCTCGTTCAACTCTTTCATCCACTAGTTTACATGTTTTTCAGGCCGGGGAATAGGTAAGCCAAAGGCAACATGAAGGAATGCATGTTCAGGAACCATGCAAGAATTTCTTGTGTGGAATCATGGACATCAATATGAAATTCAGTAAGAACAAGCAGGTTACCAGTATGTTTTTTGTTTGCTTTGCTTTGTTTTATTATAAAGTTATATTCATTGTCATCATCACAATTGAAACACTTGTAATGGCAATTTAAATTTCAAATAAGCAAACCCCCAAACAAGCAAACACATAAGAATATTCAAGAACAGAAAGTTTGTAGAGATAGTTTCCACAGTCAGACCCAATCTCTGTGTGCATGAAAACCAAAGAAAGAGAGCTTGGGAGAAGTGTCTTTTCATGATGAGCATCCTTGTATTTCCTGAGTAACTTGCATGTGACTTACTCCTACAGATGGGCTATGGAGAGTTCTTGAATGGGACCTCTGTTGGCAAAAACAAAAATATAAAAACCTTATTTCTAGGATAGTTATAAATTACTTAATGAGTGTTTCTGATTCCAAAATGATGAAAACATTTTATCATGCTTCAGATATTTTAGCATGTGCTTGAATGAAATTGTCTTGGTCCACAGCTATTTTTCAGCGCTTTGCAATTACCCTACTATACCAAGTTGCTTTAAAAGTAACTATATTTAAGGGTGGTGTGATGGCCCACGCCTGTAATTCCAGCACTTTGGGAGGCTGAGGTGGGCGGATCACAAGGTCAGGAGATAGAGACCATCCTGGCTAACACAGTGAAACACCATCTCTGCTAAAAATACAAAAACTTAGCTGGGTCTGGTGGCATGTCCCTGTAGTTCCAGCTACTCAGGAGGCTGAGGCAAGAGCATCGCTTGAACCCGGGAGGTGGACGTTGCATGAGCCAAGATGGTGCCACTGCACTCCAGCCTGGGCGACAGAGCGAGACTCTGTCTCAAAAAAAAGGAACTATAATTAAATGATTTAATTATGGTGCCTAAGGTTTCTATGTGTTTGCAAGTCTTTAACATCTAAGCTTCTAGGAAACTGTAGAAGAGAGAGATTTATAGGTAGTTAGGTCACCCAGGAACTTCAGGCCTCATCTTGCCCCAGCCTCTGATCCCCCAAACCTGAGGGAGGACCGGATGAAGACGTGCAAAGAGCCTGCTGGGGCCTCACCCAATGTCTGGCTCAGCCAGCTCCCAGGGACTCTGAGAGTCTCTCTCCCCTGGAGTGAGGTGGCCTAAAGTCTGGTTCCACAGCAAAAGGAAAGACTTGCTGGACTCTTGTTTACCCAGGCTCACACTGAAATCTCAGAACTCTGAAGTTTACGCTTCAGAGGGAAGAGCAGAAAACCCAGGGAAAAGTATTCCAAGAAAGAGAACGGGCCGAGTGCTGCAGAAGCTTTATAAGCAAGAGATCATCATTCACCTGAAGAAGCCTGTTGAGCCAATCCACGATCTAGGAAGTCCCCAGCGCTGCCACAGTGGTGGGAGCTAACAGAGACAAAGAAGCAAAACATGCCACCAGAAAATAAGCAAAAAAGAATACAACTTTTTCATAAACGTGGTGTTGTTCCTGAGCTTACATTCTTGTAAATAAGATTATTTATATCATCTAATCAATTATTACTATAGTTGGTGTTGTATTCATAATGCACTTGGTATAGTTTTTTATGAAATATGCTTCATAGGAATCAAATAATTATGTGGAAACAGTAAAATGTTGTTGCACAGTTATTGAAGCAGTGAACATGTATTAAACTTGTTTTAAACTGTGGCTACCCAAACCTGGCTAATCATTGCAAACACTGGGGGAGCTTTCTTATTGGCACTTAGAAATCTGTAGTTTCCAAAGCTACCAAGTCTTTCTGATGGTCGGCCAGATTTGAGAACTGCATCATGCCATGCTGTGCCTTTCTCCATGTTCACCTTCTGTATCCCAACTATTCTTTAGGCCCATTTTATTGTCTGTTACCTCTGATGAAGCCTTCTGTAAATACCTGATCAAGCAAAGTATTCTGTATTTTCTGAACACTTACAGAATCTATGTATTACCTTTTATTCTTAGTCATCTTTTGACATGAATAAATCTGGTTTCCGCAGACCTTGAGACAATCAAGTTCATAACCCTTAGATCTTCAAGATGTTAATGGCCACACACTCAATATACATTTGCTGTTTTTGTTTTTTTCAACAGAATGCTAAACCTAAATTGGTCAATGTCAAATGCTTCAACTTTGAGCTACTTAGAAATGTGCCTGTTGCTAAAGAGAATACACACACGTGCACACACACACACACACGCATCACACACACATCCCTTACAACAGTTTATTGTCATCAGTATTTTACCAGTTACAATGAAGTGTAGAATCTTAACTCATTTTATATCCATTTACCCTCTTCCTTTGTAATATAATCATCTAAAATAAATATTAATTTTTAAGAATTCCTCTTCACACATTGAGAACCAAGTCAGAAAGTATTACAATTTTTGCTTCAAATTTCAAACATTATTTACAAAACTCAAGAGAAGAAATAAAGTTTTTTTTACCCATGTTTTTATTTTTTCCATTGTTCTTTCTTTTTGCTTGATGGTTTAGTATTCCTTTTTAATTATTTCTTTTGGTTTGGTAAAGTTCCTTTAGCCATTTTTGGGGGTAGGTCTGCCGGTGACAGATTCTCCTGGTTTTCCTTCAGCTGAGAGTGTTTTGATTTCCTCTTCATTCCTGGAAGGTATTTTTTAGTAAATACAGAATTCTTGGCTGATAGCAACTTTCTTTTAGCGCTTGAAAATTGTGTATCACTTCCTCTGAGGTTCCATGGTTTTGAGGAGAAATCCGTTGTTATTTGAATGATTTTCCCCCAATTGGTAAGGTGTCATTTCTTCCTCACTGCTTTGAGAACTTTTCTTTGTCTCAAGTTTGACTATGATGTGTGTTGGCATGGAATTCTTTGGGTTTATCCTGTTTGAGACACATTTAGCTTCTTAAATATGTAGCTTTATGCCTTCACCCATTCTTTCTTTGAATACTTTTTCAGCCCTATCATCCTTCTCCTCTCCTTCTGGAACTCCAGTTACATGAATGTTAGATCTTTTGCTATATAGTGCCTTAAGTCCCCAAGACTGTTAACTTTTTTGGTCTATTTTTTTCTGTTGTTTAGATATGATAATTTTATTGTTCTTTTCTTTTTTCTTTTTCTTTTTTTTTGAGACAGAGTCTTGCCATGTTGAACAGGCTGTAGTGCAATGGTGCAATCTCAGCTCAATGCAACCTCCACCTCTTGGGTTCAAGTGATTCTCCTGCCTCAGCTTCCCAAGTAGCTGGAATTACAGCCACTAGCCACTTAAGTTCACTTTTTATGTTTTTCTATCTTCTCCATTTTACTGCTGAGTCCATGTATTGAATTTTTTATTTCATTGTCTTCTTGGTTCTAAAATTTTCATTTGGGTCTGGGCACGGTGACTCATGCCTGTAATTCCAGCACTTTGGGAGGCCAAGGCGGGCTAATCACTTGAGATCAGGAGTTTGAGACCAGCCTGGGCCACATGATAAAACCCCATTTCTACCAAAAATGTAAAAAATTAGCTGGGTATGGTGGTGCATGCCTGTAATCCCAGCTATTCGGAAGGCTGAGGCAAGAGAATCACTTGAACCTGGGAGGCAGAGGTTGCAGTGAGCCGAGATCATGTTATTGCACTCCAGCCTGGGTGACAGCAAGACTTTGTCTCAAAAAAAAAAAAAAAAAAGAAAAAAAATTCATTTGGTTTTTATTTATAGCTATATTTCTTTACCGAGGCTTTCTCTTTCTTTGCAAAGACTTTTGATTTTTTCATTTATTTCAAGAGCATTCATAATTTCTTCTAAAGCATTTTTATGATTTCAGTTTAAAGTCCTTGTCAGATAACTCTAACATCTGTGTCATCATGATGTTGGCATCTGTTAAAAGGAAAACTTCAGCCAAATTAAATTTAAGGGAGTTTAATTCAGCAATGAATGATTTGCGAATCAGGTAGCCCCCAGAATCACAGCAGATTCAGACAGATTCCAGAGGTGCTTTGTGGTCAGAGCAAATTTGCAGATAAAAAAGTAAAGTGATATACAGAAATCGGAAGTGAGGTACAGAAACAGCTGAGTTGGTTACAGTTTGGTATTTGCCTTATTTGAACATGTTTTGAACACTCAGCAGTATCTGAGTGGTTGAAATATGGCTGCTGCGATTGGCCAAGACTCGGCAGTTGTTACAAGTGCATACTCCTAATTTAGGTTTTCAGTCTTGTCTACCTGTTAAGTTACATTGCAGTTCATCCACAAAGACTCAAATATAGAAGTATGGAGTCCTTCTCAGGCCATATTTAGTTTGCTTTAACGTATCTAATCATTGTCTTTTCTTGTTCAAGTTCAGATTGTCCTGCTTCTTGGTATGATAAGTGATTTTCAGTTGAATCTTGAATGTTTTCAGTATTATATCATGAGATACCAGATCTTCCTTAACCAGTCTATTGTACTTACTAGGCTTCCTCTGACACTGCTCCAGTAGGAAAAGGGAAGCATGTCTTGTTGCTGACAGGTGGGAATGAAAGTAAGCTCCCCGGTTGGCCTTCATGGATACCCAGCAGTGGGTGAGTTCCACCTGGGCAGAGGTGGAAGTTCAGGATCCTTACAAAGCTTCTGCTTCATGGATATCACTGTGGAGCTATGTCATCCCTCATGTGTTAAGGCCCCTAGTCTGTCTGCCTTTTGCTCTTCGCTTATCAGAGTCTTCTTATGTTTATTTTATATGTAATGTTCAAGAATTCTAGCTATGCTTAACAGAAAGAATAGAAAAAGGCATGTCTACTCCATCTTTGCAAATGTGAAAAATCTTAGGAAATATTTTGACCCCAATGCTCATGAAAACATAACCTATCTGGAGGTGTGAGATACAGATAAAGCAGTATTTAATGAGAAATGTGTACCTCTAAAAACTTAGAAAAGAAAAATGATCTACAATTGATTATCTAAACCTCCACCTTAGAAAGCTTGGAAAAGAGGAAAGGATATAATTAAGATAAGAGCACAATAAATGAACCAGAGAAAAAAAGGATAGAAAAAAAGTCAATGAAACCAGCAACTCATTCTTTGACAACATCAACAAAATTGATAGAACATCAAGCTAGACTGATCAAGAAAAAAAGAGACAAGCTGTAAATTATAAAATCAGACAGTTGTCATATAATCTGTTTGGAAATGTAAATCTTTGCAATGCAATTGATATACTTTGAGCATAGTACACTTTCACATATATTTATGCACAACTTTGTACACAACAAGCACTAGGTAAGTGCAGAAAACTATACCCACTGAACCAAGCCACGTAGGAATGTACAAAGTGCATGCATGTACACACCTCAGACATCTACCAGCTACTGCATTTCACCGCCAGTGTGGCAAGCCACACCCATCCACATCTAGTGTTGGAAATTCCAGCCAACTTCAGATGACCCTCCCTTTCACCACATCACAGCAATTCACAAGCTGCAACAATTCTGATGCCTGACTCCACAAACAAATTTCAGGTCTTTTTCAAGGTAAAGGGCCATATTTGTTGTAGTATTTATATATTTCTTAATCACTTCCCATATGTAAAACTGTGCTATTTTTAATAGGTATCTGTCTTTTTTTTGTGTGTATGTCACTGACAAAGTTATTGAATATTTGACCCCTAACCTAATTCTCCTCATAAGCCTTGTGGTTTATAATGGGCAGTTCTGCATAGCACAGTGGTTTTCTTGAATGGATACATGACATTATAGCAGAACTGACTGCGCTTTGCCAGGTGGTCAAACTTAGTTTCCCAAGCGGACATCTTATGCTTCTTGATATGTTGTAATGTGAACTATCAGCATCACCTATGAAGAGTGATTACCAAAAATCTTAACCTGAATCCAACCAAGCCTTTAGATATAATCTCCAAGGTAAAGAAAAACAGTAGAGAGAGATAAGTTAGATGAGACCAAGAGGAACAATTAGATAAATGCAAAATGTTGTATAGTCAGCTAGACCACTGGCTTGCTCTGATTAAATCCTATTCTGAAGAAACCAACTATAAAACACATTTTTTGTGTGACTGGGACAGTGGACAAGACACCAGGATGTTACATGATATGGAATTTTTGTTAACTTTAAGGGTAATAATGTTATTGATGTTAAGTCACAAAATGTCTTTATTTTTTGGAAATTAAAGTATTTAGTATATATATATATTTAGTCTATATATGCATAGTATTTTATAATGCTATACACACAAACATGTATGCACACATAAAACACAATAATATGTTAAAGCAAGTATGGAAATACATATGAAAATAGAAAGTAAATATGCAAAATGCTGTGGGTATTCATTATACTGATATTTTTGCTTTTTGTGTGTTTGACATCTTTATATTGTTATTTTCATAATTTTACAAAATCGCCATGTTAGAGGAATTAAAATACTTTTACCTCCTCTCTTTTAGAGAAACTTCATGACCCCAGGGGTTCCCTAGGTCTATCCAGTTTGCACCACTCTCTCATTGCTCTTGTGTTTTCAGTTATAAAAAGCACTCTTAGCTCAGGCAGCCTGTGCCCATCTTCGGGATTCCTTGCATTCCTCCAGGATATAAGACTTCCATTGTATTTACTTATCTGGCCCCACAAGGGAAATTGAGCACACATTTTTCTAACTTGATTTTTTTTCTTTGAGTAAAGGAACAATCAGATTAGAGAAAAATCTGAAAAAGCAAATGGAGTTGTACTTAATAGTCACTGAGAGATGAGATGATGTTCTAGAAGTTTGGGACTTAGGGAAAAAGAGTCAAAGATGTTAGCATGGATGAACAGTCTAGGGAGAAGGCAAAGCCCAAAGAATGATTCTAAAATGTGTATGCCCAGGTCTTGCTTTATGCCAGACTGGGCACAGTCTCTCTCTCTCTCTCTCTCTCTCGACTCCTTGACAACTTGTAGCTGCTGAATCTGAGCCAAGACTAAGGGAAATAGATAACTGAGCATTCCAGATACAGGGGGACAGCTCACGTGCACACTGTTGTGGTGATAGCAGGGAAATCTCAGAGATGAAGGACTTGGAGAGAGGGATCCAGGAGAAGAGTCAGGAGCATTTAGGAGTGATTACAGGACTTTTTTGCATTTTTTTCTTCTTTTTCACTGGAGGAGGTGATAAACTGTTGTGCATCCCGAAATAGTTTAAGCTAAACATAGCAAAGCTGGCAGGGTTTGGTATAAAATAGAACTTGGGTGTGGGAATGTTGCCTCTTAGCTATAATCCTTCCCTTTGATAAAGCAAATGTCAATGTCATAAACTCAAACTTAGGTCAACCTTGAGAATCAAGTGCAAGATCTCATCTCTTCAGGAGGAAAAGCTTGTTCTCATGGTGATACAACCTATCTAAAGTCAGAGGAATCTTTTAAAAAATAATTATCAACTTTTTAGAAGTGAAAGAGACTATTAGGATTCGGTTCAAATTCTTGATTTTATTTATGAGATGAGTGAATCTATGTATGAGATGAGTGATTTTATATATGAAAGAGGTGAGTTACTTGAGCTCACAGAGCTAGTTGCTGGTAGAGGTAAGACTCTCAGTTCAGTGCTCTTCCCACTATAGCCTGTGTTTTCTCAAAATTGAAACCTTGTAAAATTTTGGTTAGATTCTTGGGGGTGGAGAGAAGACCAAAGCTGGAGAAGAGACACAATCAGCAAAATAATCAAGACCTTTAGTTAGAGGGAGGTATTGGGTTTTCCACCCTCTGGGTAGTATGATCTCAAGGGATGCTCAGAGATGATTCCAGTGTGCCATCTGGGCTTTGAAGGTGTGGGTGCCTGTTTGGGTGGAGGTGGAAAGCCCGTATTTCCTGGCTGTGGGCATTATGAAATTAGGCCAGGAAACAGGAAAATAGGAAATATGGCTGTGCAATCACCACTCTGGACCTACAGTGGGTACAAGAAAAGAAATCTCTTCCTATCCCCAGCTTTACCCCATCCACCCTGTATGGGATTCCATGCAACATTTTCTTTTCTTCTTCTTCTTCTTTTTTTTTTTTTTTTTTTTTGTGAAAACTCCCTGGAATTTTTAATTTAATTATTTATTTTAAAATTTCTAAAAAAATTTTTTTAAAAACCTTTTATTTTAAAATAATTTCAAGTTTGCAGAAAGATTGGAAAAATATTTTGAATTCCCATGACTTTACCCCAGATTTCCAACATGTTAACATTTTACAGAGATGATTTTTCATTCTCTTTCTCTGCATCATTTGAAAGTACCCTGAAGATATAATGCTTCTTTATGCCTAAATTCTTCTGTATGTTTCTTGAAACAAGGGCATTCTTTTACGTAACTACAGCACAATTATCAAACCCAGGAAATTAACATTCATACAGCTATTTTTCAATCTACAGACCTATTCAGGTTTCACCCATTCTCACACTAATATGCCTTATAGCAAAAGAAAAATATATTTTTTTCTGGGTAGACTTCAGTCTAGGATTGTATGATGCATTTAGTTTTCACGTCTCTTCAGTCTCCTGTAAGTTCCTCAGTCTTTTTCATGACCTGGACATTTTTGAAGGTTATTGCCCAGTTAATTTGTTGAGTGTCTTTCATTCTGGGTTTGTCCGATGCTTGCTGTATTAGTCAGGATTCTCTTAAAGGGACAAAAATAATAGGATATACATATATATATGGGAGTTTATTAAGTATTAACTGACACAATCTCAAGGTCCCACCATAGGCTATCTGCAAGCTGAGGAGCAAGGAAGCCAGTCCGAGTCCCAAAACTAAAGAACTTGGAGTCTGATGTTTGAGGGCAGGAAACATCCAGTATGGGAGAAAGATGTAGGCTGGGAGGCTAAGCCCATTTCTCTTTTTCACATTTTTCTGCCTGCTTTATATTCACTGCAAGCTGATTAGATGGTACCCACCAGATTAAGGGTGATCTGCCTTCCCCAGCCCACTGATTCAAATGTTAATTTCTTTTGGCAACACCCGCACAGACACACCCAGGATTAATACTTTGTATCCCTCAATCTAATCAAGTTGACAGTATTAATCATCACACTTGCCCATGATTAGATGCAGGTTATGTCTTTTTGGAAGCAATACCACAGAAATAATGTTTTTTTTTTTTCTCAGTGCATCATCACAGAATGCAAATGTTATCTGTTGCCAATTTTAGGTTATGCCAACTTTGAACACTTTGTTAAAATGGGATCAGTGAGATTTCTACACTGTAAAGTTACTATTTTTTTTTCACTGGTAATTATTGAGAGTCTGGGCGGGCAGAGGGGAAGATACATCCAGACTATCTAGAAATTCTGTTTCTTATCACACTTTCCCTTAGTTTTAGCATCAATTGGTGATTCTTGCCTAAAACAGTTATTGGTTTACATAACTACAGCACAATTACCCAAACCAGGAAATTAACATTCATACAGCTATTATCCAATCTACAGACCTATTCAAATTTTACCAGTTGTCACACTAATATGCCTTATAGCAAAAGAAATACATATTTCTGGGTAGGATCCAAACAGTTGTCAAATGGTGATTCTTTTTTTATTCTATCATTCCTACATTCATTTACATTGTTTCTTCTGTATCTGTTATTAATAGTTGCCATCCTACTGCAAGGAAGAGATTTGTCTTCTTTCTTGTTTGTGTATTTACATAACTATAGACCCATGGATTTTTTATGTATTCCATGAGCTATAATCTGTACTATTGATATTTACTTTGAAGCCCAAATCGTCCCAGGTTGAGTTCCTTCAAGTGGCCCCTTATGCTTCTGACATGTCCTTGCTTCTTTGAGCCCATCTTTGCCTTCAGTGTAGCAAGATGTTCCAGGCTTGTCTTGTACTTTTCCAGCTATGCTTCTGGAATCAGCCATTTCTTCAAGAACCCTGATTCCTTTTAGGGGAAAATGGTATTTAGAAACTAAGATCTGGAGGTTAGTTTTGCTTATTTGTATTGGAATGTTCCAAATGACACTTTTTTTTTTGTTTGAGACAGGGTCTTGCTCTGTCACTCAAGCTGGAGTGCAGTGGCATGAACATAGCTCACTGCAGCCTCAATCTGGTAGACTCAAACAATCCTCTTGCTTCAGCCTCCCAAATAGCTTGGACTACAGGCATGTGCCACCACATCTGGCTATTTTTTTTTTTGTATTTTTTATATAGAGAGAGTTTCCTCATATTGCCCAGGCTGGTCTTGATCTCCTGGGCTCAAACGATCCACCTTCCTTGGCCTCTCAAAGTGCTGGGATTACAGGTATGAGCCACTGCATCCGGCCCAAGTGATACTTAGAAGCAGTGCTTTTATCACTTCACTTCTAGGGATCTTTCTTGGCCCTTTTGCTAAGTAAGACTCAGGATCCACTTTTCCAACCCCAGGCCAGTCTCATATGCTGCCTCCTGTTTTCCAGGAAGAAGCTACTACATGCTTGTTCCTACCTTCATAGTAACATCTCTTCTCCTGGTGGCTATGAAATTGCATGAAACCTCCCTAGAGCCCTCCTTTCCAACCCATTCCTTCAGCAACTGTGCATTCCTAGCCAAAAACTAGGAAAGTACAACACGGTGATCTCCCAAGCATGAATACACTTACATGTAGAACGAAGCAAGGGATTTGAAATCAGGGCATTCTGGAATTATATGGATTAACAGACAGCCAGAGGTTCTCTGGCTGTCTGTAGCTCAAGCTGGTGCTGGTATCTGGGCCCAACGCTGGTTGCCATCTGGCAGGACTGTCCCAGGAATCCCAGACCTTGACTATATTTGTTTTGCTCTAGCTGCAGACAGCCTAACTAGCCAGCAAAACTGTCTTTTTCCTGAGCACCCGTGGTGATTTATCCTGCTGTGTTTATCCTGCTCCAGGCTGTTAATGAGCTGCTGTAGCTCCCAAATGAGAGGAAGTCTGTCCCTATTGCCTTTCACCATGCAAGGCTTAGCACTTGCACAGACCACTTGCTCTCCCTACAGGCCCACCTCAAACACTCCTGTCCTTGCACATTACACCCCAGCCACACCAAGCTGTCTGCAACCATCGACTCTCCCACACACCAGGGCCTTTTATACCTAGGCCTTTTCACAGGCCTTTTGTTTGGACCTGCTCTGTCTGTTCCATCTTGCTCTATCCTGTGGATTCTCGTACATTCTTCAGTGTCACGCCAATGGCTGCCACTTCTGTGATACCTTCCCTGATTTCTACAAGCTTGCCTTCCTTCCCTTCCTTTCTTTCTCCAGAATCTCACTGAATTTCAGCCATGTCTATGTGGACCTAATCATTGTGTCACATTATGACTGTGTGTATATCTGTATCTTCACTGTGAGCTCCTTGCAGGCACAAGCATGTTCTTGCATTTCTGTGTATCTGATCTCTGGCACAAATCCTGGCACATTATACAAGCTCATTAAGTGTTAAACAAATGCGGGTCTGTGTTCTT
>PVKV010012783.1:0-64043 GCA_004027835.1 Alouatta palliata | reverse complement strand
ACAGAGTTTCACTCTTGTTACCCAGGCTGGAGTGCAATGGCGCGATCTCGGCTCACCGCAACCTCCGACTCCTGGGTTCAAGCAATTCTCCTGCCTCAGCCTCCCGAGTAGCTGGGACTACAGGCACGTGCCACCACGCCCAGCTAATTTTTGTATTTTTAGTAGAGACGGGGTTTCACCATGTTGACCAGGATGGTCTCGATCTCTTGACCTCGTGATCCACCCGCCTCGGCCTCCCAAAGCCGGCTTTATCTTAAATGGAGTTTCCCCAGGATTCGGACACTGACAGGATGATTTGCAGGCAGATAGTTTGTTGAGAACCTGACTCAAAGCAACATCTGTGGAGGAGTGAAAGAACTAGCATTGGACAAAGGAAGGAGGGGAACTGAAACAGCCCCCCACAGGTGTCAGCATCCCACAGAGAGCTGTGATGGCCCTTCATAGTTGTCCCAGTCTGTATACTACTCACCCCAATCAGAAGGTCTTTGAACATTGCCTGTCCGCTCCACCTCCCACTCCAGGAAAATGGCATGGTCTTGTGTAGGGAGGTTTTCCCCCTACCCTCTGAAGGCACTTTCTGGAAAGATTCTTTCCCATGAGCTGAGTGCCAGAATCATGAAAGAGGGGATGCAGATGACACATCACAGTACCCAATACAAATTTGACTTTGTCTCTTTCTGACCCTCCTTCCAGGTTCTATAAGCTCTTTCAACACAGAATCTCTGCAGACTTAGTCTTGGTGTCTAAAATCAGTTTGATGACATGCTCTCAGAAAAAATTGAGCCAGCCATCTGATTCTGATCTAACCATCTTCCATGGACTTGAAAAATCATACACTATTAATGTCTAACCCTAGTTGGGGTGGGATTATAGTGGTTCCGTCTTCATTTCATAAAATGATGAGTTGATCTCACCATGCTGAAACACACACACACTCTCTCTCACACACTCATGATGTGTTTGTAGACTTTCTTATACTATAAAGGAATAACACAGGAAGTCAGCTGGGTTTTGGCCCATATGAAGGTGGGCTTGAACATTAGAAGAAAGTAAAAACAGGCTCAAACCCCACCTCTTCGTTTGACTCACATCCTTAGTCATGGAGACAACCAAGCAGCTCATTGTCTTATACCCTCCCTTCATCCATTAGATTTGGATTTCAGGTAAGATTCCTTGAAACTTTGATTGTTAAACTCATCCTTGACAAAATTTCAGAAGTCCACACAGATAGCAATAGTATTAGGTTGAACCACATGAAATTGCCAATATTTGATAATTCTTTACCTGTAAAAAAGTAATATAGTTCAACCCATAGTGCAAGCATTCTTATTCTGTTTTCTCTCAACCTTTAACTGGACCATGAATGGCTTCTAAAGCTATGGTTCAGCCCCTTTAAAACTGTATAAAGATTTTATGACTAAGAGCTTATGTGACTTTATTTCTTGGGGGAGTAAAGGCACAAACATACAAATATCAATAAGTTTTATAATATAAATTTTTTTTTCCTGCTCACCCCAAATTAAGAACGTTGGTTCAGTCAACAGAATACAGAGCTTAAAGTGGGAAAAAAAACAAGTTCCTTCCTCTCTAGCATTTACCTAGGGAAAGTCACTTAAGCTTTCAGAATCCTAGTTTCCACTTCTGTAATATAGCCTTTATATCTTGGGGCTACTATTGTTCAAAAATATCAAAACAGAATCACAATGAGTTCAGTGGACCCACCAGCAAAGCCTGTAATCAGGCTTGGCAAACTGTTAAATGCTATACAAACAGAAGGTGATACCTGCCTACTTTCTCCTGGTCTAAGGCCCTCCATTTCCCTCTGGAATCAGGAAGTGCCATAGATGAGTGAAAATGAAAAGGCACAGAAAAAACAACAAACCAGTAACTAACCAAAAGCATTCTAAAACCTCAGAGAAGATTCTTTTCAAGTTTGTGGTATAGTTTCAAGATCTGCTATCCAGTGAGTACCACAAAGGGTGACCTGAAAGTTGAAATGCTTGGCTTGGAAGCATATTGAGTGTGTCTGTGCCCAGCAGGCAAATTGAAGAGGGATTTCTTAAGACCAAACAGTTCTTCATCAGATGCACTTTCTTTCAATCTTACCCCTCCCCAGTGGCCAATGGTTAGATTGTATAGTTAACATGTAGGCTTTGGATGTAAAATCAACTGAGTGTGTGGGACTGGCTTTCCCCATGTGTCAGAATCAGTCAATCAGTCAATCAGTCAATCAATCAATCCATCCATCTATCCATCCATCCATCCATCCATCCATCCATCCATCCATCCATCCATGTATCTATCTATCTATCTGTCTATCTTCTATGTATTGTACATTTTCTCTTTGTTTCAAAATATTTTGTAATGAATTCACTGAGCAATCCCTCTATCATGAGTTTTTCTTCCTTGTAAGAGACAGGCTTAAATTAATTTTATATTGTGCATGTAAAACATGAATATAAACTCTTTGTTAAAACAAATAATAAAATGTTAGATATAGCTAATAATTCTTTCAACTTTCTAGCACTTTGATTTTTTTCTTCTGGGGCATCAGTGGTGCACATCTCAGATCTGAGTAGTCCCTGAGAGGTCTTTCAGGAGAGCTTTGTCATGAAGAGAACAGCTGTCCATAAGCATGCATTTAGAGTGATCAGAAGAGTGTCCTACTTGCAGTGGCAAAGGTGACACAGGAGTAAAGTAGAGCTTCTTACTGTCAAACTGTCTTCCTGATGCTTCTGCTTGTCTTTCATGTTTAGGAGCATAAAATTCATTATTTATCTCTAATAAAATAAAAATAGTCTGGACTCTCTCTCTATGTATGTGATGTATTTGTTTTGTACAATTCCTTGTATTCCTATATAAAATATATTCTATATACATATATATGTATGTATTCCTTATTTAAATATATTTTAAGGTTGCTCTTTCCACAGCCAAGTTAGAAATATATATGTAAATTAAAAATATATATTTGTGTGTATTTTATATATACTAAAATATGTCTATATATTTAAATATATATTTTACAAAATATACATAAATATATAACATTTATATTTAAACTAAAGTCACATATATGGGTATACATATTTGTTACTTGACTGTGGAAAGAGCAGCTTAAAAAATATATTAAAAAAGAAATACACTTTCAGATTTCTAATTACAGTGCCAATTCTAGAAGTTTCTATGTCTCTACAGCAAAAGTAGATTTTTAATAAATGTATTTTGAACTGAATTTCTGAAAAGCCTGTAAGAAAAATTATATATGTATTTTTAAAGTGTAGTTTATTTTTCATAGATTTAATTTATAAAATAGAGATACATTCTATACCAAGAGCCTCCGATATTGATCATCTCCATGGAAGCAGATCTTGAAGTACTAGTTCACATTTCTACAAGTTTCAATGGAAAATAGCATATAGGAAATATTTTAGGCTATACATTTCAGAAAATCATAATTCCCTATATATTAAAACATACAAATGTATGTTTAATTTTACATTTTTGTTATTTCACCTTTTTCCTACATTGTAAATAGGCTAAAAATTTTTTTGAAATGCAAATTATCGAACATTGAATTCTTCCTAAATTATAGTCACCGTTTTATGTATTTTTACCTGATTTTATTTAATATTCATAGTCAAGCTATCAACAACATCTCTATTTCTTAGTGGTAGAAAAGAGAAACCCTAGGTTCAGAGAAGAGAGATAGATTGCTCAGGTTTACCAGCAAGTAAAGCTCAATCCAAGAATCAAACCCAGGGTTTCTGCCTGGCTCACTCACTCTCTAGAACTGTGAATTTACTTGGTTCCTTTTGCCTCTGCTTGAACTTATTATACACATATAGGCAGATGCAGACTAGTTTCTATTTTTGAGGGTCCAGTAGTTATATGAGAGTTAACACTTTCTTGTGCTTCTAGTTGCGGCTGTGAACATACGTGGGGTCCAAATGAATGAAACTTGGCTACCTGCGTCACTGTGAAAGGACATGTCCAAGACTCAGGATTCCATAACTTGATCAAACACTTGTCTCTGTTTGCTTTGTGTAGCCCAAGATTCCTCTCTGCCTGTGTCTCCTTTATAAGTCTCACCCGGGGTTTTCCTACTTGATCCATGGCCTAGAAATCCTGGCATAGCTTGTTCCCACAAATCATGGCACAGAGACGCTGCCACCAGGAGCAGGCAAAGTGATTTGATATTCAAAGACCCTTGGAGCAAGGAGGCATATTGCTAGCAGATGAAAAATAGGTTGGAGGTTTAGACAGGGGCCTTCAAAATGGACAAACACACACCGTAAGACCTACCTTTATTAACTAGTTCCAGGTGGGTGGTATCTATTTTGGGATCCAACAGAAGGTGGGAAGACTGAGTTTCCTGTTCCTTGTTGAAGCAACCCCACTCTTCATGCCTGGGGCCTAATGGAGTAAAGCCACCAGGCACTTGTTTGGACTCTGTTTCTGGCTCAGAAATTGACACGGAACTTTCTTCCAGTACTCAGGTCTCTTTTGTGGTGTATGAAAAGAAAGAGGCTGTGTGAGTTCCCAGGGGGCTTTGATGTCACTTGCTGCTGGAGTTGAGGGCACTGAGTTGGGCTCTTGGTTACCTTAGGATGTGATTCATGTCTAGCCCTCATCCAGACAGGGACAAAGGACTTCATATTGCAAGTGTAACCTTGGGTCTGGATGTTTCGTAAGTTATGAAGAAATATTTATTACTTCAAAGAAAGGAAATAAAAAGAGGGGGAAAAGACTCTGTAAAAAGAGAGAGTGTGGCTGGTCTTCCCCTCAAAGAAGCAGAGAGAGAAGGGAGAGCTGTGCTGCTTTGACCACTGAAGATCATAAAATCATCCTAATTAAGCCAGCAGTGCAAATGAACACTATAAACACACTGCCGAGGCTCAGGAAAAATCAGTCTGTGGACAAAAAGAATTCTTGTTAAAATGAAAAACATGTTTTACTCTCTCGCTCCTCACTTTTAGAGGAAGGCCTTGTCATTAGATGTTGTACCCTGCTTTTGCACTAGGCACAATTTTCCTGGAGCTTTATCGCCCTTAGAACTTGATAAAAAAGCTAGAGAAATGCACACAGAACTTTGTAAAGTCCAGTACCAGATTCTGATCATATAACACCCATATAACACCGGGGAAGGCTGGGGTTTTTTTCTCAGTGGAAATTAAGAGAAATATTGAGTCATGGGAAATAAAACAAAAGTAGAATTACTGTATCAAATAAGTCCAGTGTGGAAGATGAACACTGGACTCTCAGCAGTAGCAAGAACCTGCTCTTCATCCTCCAACCTCTCTAAGATGTTATCGTTGATGTTTCTATCAAAGAATTTCCAAGGACAACCCTTCCATAATTTACTCTGAAAGCCTGTTTTTGTCTTCATCACCCTAACCATCTAGGAATAGTCCTGATTGATACATGAATTTTCCTGTGTCCCATTTTTGGCTCATTTTCCTGGCCAGGGACCAGGTATACATGCTTGGTACACCAGGAAGATGCATAAGAATGAACGGTTTAGCAGATTCTAATTTCAGAAGCAGCAAACTCTGCAACAGCATCTCTCCCATGTCAGAGTTCACATGCTGTGTGAGAGGGTCTGACAAACATTCTGGGGAGAGCTAGGAAGATGGAGAAGGATAACTAGGCATGGCAGTTCAGACTTGGAACAGTTTAGAGTGAGGTGCTAGTTTGGTGATTGTCTTCTTCACTGCTTTCATTTTGGCAATAAGGAGTTACTGACTGGCTATGCAGTGAGTTATTGTCTCTGGCAATGGTTTCTTTAAGTGATTGTTTTGAGAAATTTAAAGAAAGACAGGTTCAAATAAAAAGAACAGTTGAGGCATCAGTCTCAGAAAAAGACATAGGATGTTCAGCATCTGAAAATTGTCTTCCTTCCATTTGATCTTGACTTTTGATACAACCTTGAATACCTTTCTGTGTCTATTCCATATATTTACCATTTGTAAAAAAGAAGGAAGCTCTTACTTTATAAATGGTGAGCTCTCTGAGAAGAATAAAAATGGTATGGCACATGTCTTGACAACTTAATGGAAATAATGGCTCATACGTAAATATGCTTATGCCTAGGTATGTTTCAATAGACCAGGAGTGGCCAGAGCAATTTTAATTTTTTTGACGACTGATGGCGTAGTCCCTGGACAGCATCGGCAGCCAACAGTGACTCTCCACCTGACCGACGTCCATGGAAGCAACCACCTTCTTGGTGAGTCTGACTAATATCCCTTTAGGGCCGCTAGAGGACAACCCAGTAGACCCAGAAGTCAGCTTGATGTCTGTCTTTGATGTTGGTTGAGATCTTGTCTACATCATACACCTAGGTTTTGGCGTCATACACCTATTAAGAGGATAAAATGAATGTGAGATATGGAAATACGGTATTAACAATGGCTTAAAATATGAGTCATCTCTGTTTATCTTCAGGAACCTATGGACTGTCATGCCAGCATAACCCACTGATAATCAGTGCAATCCACCACTGGAACGTCGTCTTCCTCCATACCACCTCAGTGCTGCTGAATTTCTCATCCCCACGGATCGGCATCTCAGCTGTGGCTCTAAGGACATTCTCCCACTTTGGTCTTTCGGCTCCCAGTAGCTGCATCTCAGAGGACGAGGGACAGAATCATCAGGGGCAGAGGTACAAAGTTCCCTTTGTTTCTTTTTTTTTCTTTCCTTGTGGCTCTGATGGATGGCTCACATTTATGTAGTGTTATGTATAGAGTGTTTGCTCAATCTCTAACTGAAAAATGAATTTAGGAACTACTAAAAAGGCTTAGGAAGCAAGCAAAGAATAATTTGTAGAAGGCACACTTGGGTTTTATATTTTGTTCTTCTTCTCTTAGCTGACCATAATTTTTATGTAAATATTTAACATCTTTACAAGGTCTTAACATCTTTTTTACATATAAAACCACCAACTTCAAATCAACATTGTTATATAAACTGCCAATTCTGCCAAAAACTCAATGTTCCCTTAGCAATGTGTATTTTTCAACTTTTTCCACCTGGACAGTGTATATAGCAAGCCTAACAATTACTTGCTAGGGCGTGTCATATAATAATTTGGAATTATATGTGGAAATAGGAAATGCATTAGCTACGTGTATCTTTCTGTGGATGCCTGTGATTGTCATCCTCTAGACAGATGTGGCTATGAGGTTCACTGGCATCTCAGCAGCAGCTAATGGATGGATTGTACTCACAGTGTTGATGTGCCCATGATTAGGGGAAGGAGCCCCCCAAGCACAACAATCTGTTTTGCATTTGGGTCAGAATCACTCTATGCATGGTCTAATCAATTAAGTGGGACTGCAGGTGACAGGGTTCATTCCTCAGCCAGGGAGGTGAGGTCACTTAATTGTTATTAGGTGATCATGATCCTAGTGACAAAAGCTGAGGTTCCAGGAAGTGCTCCATCACCAAAAAGAAATTCTGGTGCCACAAAGCTCATTCAAGGCATACCAGATACTCAGACCTTACAGAGACGGACAGTAGACAGCACTAGTATAGTATGTTAGTTAGCTATTGCTGTGTAACAAATTATACCAAAAGTTAATGGCTGAACACAGTAAATGTTATCTCACAGTTTCTGTGGGTGAGGAATCTGGATGCAGCTCAGCCAGGCATCTCTGGTTTAAGATCTCTTATGAGGTTGTAGTAGGCTGTTGGTCAAGGCTGTAGTTACCTCGAGCCTCAAGCAGAGCTATAGAATTCACTTCCAAGCTCAGTCCTATGGCTAGTATCAGCCTTACTCATAGGTGTTGGCAGTGAGCATGCTCACATAGAAGTGGCTCCATTCCCTGCCAAGCAGGCACCTCCACAGCTGTCTGAGTGTCCTTGTGACATGGCAGCCAATGATCCAAGAGAGAAAGAGAGCCAGAGACAGTGAACACATGAAAGACTGCCCAAGAAGGAAGCCATGGTCTTTTTATAACATAATATTGGGAGTGACAGTCCATTACTTCTGGGATATTCTGTTCATTAGAAATGAGTCAATAAGTTCAGCCCATACTCAAGGGGAGGGATTGGCATAGGGTCATGAATCTCTGGGGGCCAGTAATAGTAGTTTATGTTAACCGAGCATTAACTATGTGCCAGGTATTGTACTAAGTGCTAGAAAGGGAGAAATAGTAGGGATAATGAATATTGTAAGGTTAACTAGTTCATCTGCAACTTTAAAGTCTTTCTTACTGAACAAATGCTTCCAAATATTAACACAAGGATGTGGACTATTAAAATAACATTTATGAGAATTATGGCCTCTCTTTCATATATTTTCAAATTATATTCTCTACTGGCTCTACCTCTGGTCTTAAGCTGTACAGCATTTCTTTCAGGTCCCTGAAATGTGTCTTCCTGGTGAGCTTTGCACATAATGTTCCTACTTTATTGAATGCCTTCCAGTTCTTCTTCACTTTGACTCATATTCTATCATCAAGATTCACCTTCTGTGAAGTTTTGGCAGACTTCCTCCCTGTTCCCATAGGACACACTGCATAACGCAAACTCTGTAAAAGCAGCTGTCACATTGGGTGGTAACTATTGATTTACTTGTTGTTCTTTCTCATTAAACTCTGAGCTTCCTGTAGTGGATAATTCTGCTCAGTATCTCTGAATACCTACAGAGGGCCTAGCACGTAGTAGGTACGAGAAACTATTTCAGATGACAGTTGCCAGCTTTATCTCTAAATGCTCCATGGAACAGAACTGAATAAGAAAACCAAAAAAGTAGAACTTACAGCCTTCCGAGACACGAGGAACAAGAATTCCCCTCACAATCATAGCTGTGAAGTTTCAACAAAGAAGTTGATTAATTGTAATTACTGCTGCTAGTTCTTCACTTCTTCTCATGTGGGACTGTAGGGAAAACAAGCTTTATATGCATGCATGCAAACCAGGAGAAATAGGATATGATTCTCCAGTTTACACTGTGCATCTGGAATGCATAAGCATTTCCAAACCACATGTGACTGACAGGAGCCATGCAAATTGACTTTTCCTTGTCAGCCAGAAAATCAGTGCAATGTAGTAAATTTTGATACACAGAGAGCCTAGTAAATCTCATATATTTTAATTGTGGATATATCTGAAACCTAAATTCTTATATGCTCTCAGAGCGTCAAAGTGTTTTTGCAGCCCATATCAAACACAGTTGTATAGGTAGATGCACCATAATATAAAATCCTCCCTCAAATTCTGGACGTAGTGAGAGGGATTCCTGGCTACCTACTTCTTACCCCTTATGACCTGAATTCCACTGATACTTACATGGGCAGGGGAGAGCTGACAGATGCCTGGCAGTAGAAGATGTGTTATCCATTTTGTATTTAACCAATAATGATCAGTGGCCCATCCCTCCTGCAATACTGCACTTTAAACCCAGCCTGATTGGCCCACAGAATCTCAGATGAAAGCCAATAAACCTACGTCTCTGCCTCTTCAGTGATGATCTTTGTCTTGGACAAAGTAATTTCTTCTTGCTTTCCACTTAACTACTAACAACACAGAAGAATACAAAAACTCTTATCAATATCTAAAAGCAATTCTGGCCACCAGAATATGTGAGGATTTCCTCCTGATTACAAATGTTGTGGGGTTAAATTGAGAAACAATTGGAAATCAAAGAAAGAAACATTATTCTTTCTTCATTCCCTGGCTCCTTTGACTTTGTTCTGTCTCTTATTCTTGTTTCCCATTCTGTTATGATGGCTACCCAGTTTATGACCCTTTGGGTTTATTTTACTGATCATGAACCCCTTAGTCTTGAAAAACAAGTTTAGTTTTCCTGATTTTGGCCACCAGCACTCAAGGAGAGCCCACTTCATTCTTACCCTCCAGTTGTTTCCAGCTCTAGCCACTTTAGGGATAGGTTCTGCATAACTTGCCACAGTATCAGGATCAGGCAAAACTCCAGCCATCCAGGATTGTGTTGATGGCTTTGGAAAGTGGAAACCATCTATTTTATTAATGTAGTGGGATTTGCAGGGTGTCTAAAATGTAATCCAGACACAAACATGTTAACATAACTAAGTGAGTGAATTAGTTTGCAGGCAAACAGAACTCTTTCTACTTTGGAAATTTACAAGGTTGAGATAGAAGAGTTTACCAGTAGGCAAGAATTGCTAATGGGCATGTAGTTACTCCTGTTGAATTTTGTTCTTCCAATTGCATAGATAACAATAAAAAAAAAAACTGATTGTAACTTCTGTGACCTGTCTGATAATACATCCATAAGATCTCTGAGTGCTGAATCTTGAAAAGATAAAGAACATTATTTCTTTCTCCAGGACATGGATTGATGACAATAATTGAAACTTTTGACTACTCATTTATTTACAGCATTTACACTTTTCCTTCAATCTGCATAGATTTCCCGATCTACCAGGTTGAGAATGTGGTGTCAATCTTCTATGCAATTATGCTGCTTTCAATTTTTTCTTGTATTACAAACAGTTTTTGATTTGTATAATTGTATGTTAGACAACTATATAATTTTTGTGGGTCTTTTATCTTTATTAGGATCATACATCTTGCCAACCGTTTTACCCCTTTAAATGCTTGTGGCTTTGTACTCTTTCTGGAATTAAAATTTCTATCCCTGCCTTCCTTTTATTTATATTTGTTTGATAAATATTTGCCTTTCTTTTATTTTTAACCTTTCTCTATCTTTGTTGCCAGTGAGCCCAGGGCACATAGCTTCACCGTACTGTTTACAAAGACAGTCAGATGTTGCCATGTCCAAATACTCCAAGATTTTATTCTAAAAGTTCATTCCATGATCCTCAAGGCTCTCGGATTCTTTAGGACTCAGTAGCATTTTTACCTTTGGGACATTTGTCTCCCAAGATACAATAGCTTTTGCCACTGGTTCCACACCCCACTCTACCTCATTAAGACCTTTATATTTCCTAACCTGAAGTCTTGGAGTGAGTAAAGAAAAGGTGGTACTGATGGGAATAAGGGCTGGAGAACAGATCTGTGACCCCTGAAAAATAGGGCCCAGTTTTCTGTTCTTTACAGGAGCCACGGAATGAAGAAAGAATGGCCTGTTTTTCCCTTTAGTATGGCTTCATAACTTATTCTCTCTTTTTCAGAAAACAAAAAGTACATGCTTTGGTTTTCAGTGATGTTTCTCAATTTAACTCCACTACATTTTTCAATCAAGAGAAAATCCTTACAGATTTTGGTTGCCAAATCTTGGTTTTTGGTATTGATAATAATTTCTACATTTTTCTATATTGTTGGTATTTAAGTGGGAAGCAAAGAGAAATTACCTTATGATATTCTTGTGAGATTAACTGAAAACAATACATGTGAAATTCACAGCACCTTCTAACACCAGGTACTACCACCTGTGAGTTTTCACAGTATTCCCCATCTTTATTTTTTACCAATCAGGTGTGCTAGTTATCAGTCAATTAGTTTGTTGCCTCTTGGTTTCAAATCTACCCTCATCACCTATATTGTAATAGCAGAGCTGGATTTTTGTCAATATTTATCCTTTTCCAACTGGCATCAAGTTAAGCATCATCAGTAGAGAGTGCTGGAGATACAAAGCAGGAGGAGGGGTCTTCTCTGCTGTTTCTAGTGTGATTTCTTCTCTTTTGTTGCTGTGACATGCTCAGCCAGTGGTGTGCAGCACACCTACAGTCAAATACAGTAGACACTCTTTCAGTTGGCACCTCATCGCAATCAACCAAACGTGGCAGCTTGAGTAATTGTGATGCTGCTGGGTGCTGTGGGTTACTAGCAGCTCAGCATTGTACTCAAGACCAAAGACAACCAGATTTGTCCCCAGATCCTATCCTTCTGAATCTATCTTCTAGTATTATCCACAGTACCATTCCACCTCAGTTGGGGTCCAATCAGGACACAGTAATTAACATAGAGAAAGTTTAATAAAAGTAATTATTAACCAATAATAGAATTAACCACTAAAGGGTAGGGAGAACTCTAACCAATAGAAGAATGATGGATAAAGGGAGCAACCATTACTTTGATGAGTGATTGAAGAGTATCCAAGAAAGGAACAAATGTGGAAGAGACTCCCCACCCAAAGCTGAGGTTCAGATCTTATTGGGGAGGTGGGGCTGTGGCACGTTGTGTGGCAGAGAAGTTTGTGGAGGTTCTGCAGAGTGGGATGGGGCTGGTAGTCAGGAAATGCTCACCAGGGTGCAGGTAAAGCTTATGAAGAAGCTGCCTCTGGAACACAATTGGGACTTGCTGGAAAGCTGTCATTGTGGTGCTGCTGGAACTTTCTGGGAGTCTCCCCACTGGGCACTGATGAAAATTGATGAGAGACATTCACAGGGGTGCCACTGAGACTTGTTTGTAAGCCAGCTGGGATGCCAGTGAGACTTGCTGGGACATGTGGAGTGTCCCTGAAACTTACTAGGTGGTGAGCACCACTGGTTGTCCCAAACATGGTTGGGAGAAGCAGGAAGAGGAAAGCACATAGGAATGAAGGCAAGCCTCTTCATCCTGCAATGTCTCTCCAGTGCCATCTACTGAAGAAAAGAGTGACATACTAGCTGGTAAAAGAGAAATGTTTCCATGGTCCAGCTCTGGTATCATAAAGTAGAGCAATGACGGGTGGATTTAAACTGAGAAGCAATAAGTTGATAACCAGCAGAGAAAGTCTTGTCAAATAACTAAGAAGAAATCCCTATTCTCTGTATCTTTTGTGTTCCACATAGTATTTCCTTCCTGGCTTCAATACTATTTTTCAATATAATTTCTGAACAGATTTGAGCTAATTAGAAATTCATATTTTTTAATGTTTTGAACTTAAATCCAAGGCCAACATAAAGTATAAATACCTCATTAGTTTATTCAGTATAAATACACATTCTGATTGAGATGGAAAACAAGGAACAGATACTTACAAATATAAAAACATAGTGGGTTCTAAATTTTGCTTTAAACTATCAAGTTTAAACGGTATCAAAGCCAAGTGTTCTAATATAAAATTGAATAGGATATTAATAGGATATTATTCTTTTAAAATAAATATCCATGTGGAAACTGGGGTTCTTTCTTCTCTCGTTCTCACTCTCATTATGTGTGTATGTGTGTTTTTGTTTGCAAGTGTGTATTCATGTGTGTTTCTGTATAGAAAGACATAGAAAGAGATAGACTGTTGTTCAAAAACTGTTTAAGTGACACAATGTAACAGGAATAATTTTTCAGTTGAGGAAACTGAAACTCAAGTGCACACATTTACCTTATTTGGGATTAGAAAAAGTAAGACTGGAATTCGACTAACTTGTTTCTAGGAAGGAAAGCATCTATTATATAAATGGCAAGCTGTTTCAGAAATATATCTACTACTCTCCAAGAAATCCTGCCACCCTCTCTCAAACCATATTTTGACTCAGGTAACAAGAGTTTAACTGGCCCCAGAATAATCAAATAACAGCTCTATTTTAGGTCTACTCATGCAAACGGCTGTATTTGTTTTGAGGAAATTATGACTTATAAATTCAGGCTCCAAGTAATATAGGCAAGCTGAAGACACCTGATGGAGTAGATTATAAAGATTAGAATGGTAGAGATACTTTGGACTTTTGGGAAAGTGTAGGAAATATGTAATTCAGATTAGGGCAATTTTATGGGCACAACCCAGAGGATTTAAGGTCAATAGAAAAAGGGATGTTTTGACCCAGCTTCTATGGGGTCCTAGCCCAGACCAAAAAAATAAAAAGAGAAGAAAAAAAAATCAGAATACATATTCTACTCTCTCTGCGATTAAAATTATGTTTCTTTTCCTAATCCAGGAAAAGAAACATAATTTTGAAAGTCTGGCTTATGCATGTATGTTTTCTAATGTTGTATAATAATATTACTATAAATATAGCAGCTTATGACAATGCTTATTTATCATCTTACAGTTTCTGAGGGTCAGGAGTCTAGGAAAGGCTTAACTGGGTCCTCTGTAAGCTATAATGAGGTATCAGTTAGGATTGTGTTCTCATTTGAAGGCTTGACTGGGGAAGGTCCACTTCCATGTTCATATGGTTGTTGGTATTTGGTTCCGAAAGACTGTCAGACTGAGGGCTTCAGTTTTTTCTGGATGTTGCACGGAAGCCACTCTCACTTCCTTGCCACATAACCCTCCACTGGGAAGCTCACCTATGTTTGCTTGTTTCTTTCAAAGCCAACAAGACAAAGAATCTCTTAGCAAGTAAACTTTATGATTGTTTGTAACATAATCACAACTGTTACAGCTTATCGACTTTGTCATATTCAGTTGGTTAGAAGCATGTCACTGGTCCCACCCACACTCAGGTTGAGGGGATTATGCAAGGATAGGGATTTCAGAAGGGAGGGATTATGTCCACCACAATAGGTTAGCCTGAGATAGGTGAATGTATGCAGTAACCTTGGAGTTATCTGACTACATATATATCCTGACAGAGCCACATGCTATAGCCATGTAGTTTCAACTTATTAGACAGCTTAGGACACAGGGTACACACAAATAACTTGTTTGCAGGAAAAAAGAAGGAAGGAAAAGTAGTGAATCCAAGAGTAAGGTATTTTCATAGAAATTCCCCAGGTCTTGGGAGGTAGATTATCCCAGCAGTTCTCTACCGGAGAATGCCCTTGAAACCCTCTTTTATGCAGATAAAACACATCTATTTTATGAATGATACCAGTTCAGAATTTTCCCCTTATGCTTTAGTCTGCTTCAGAGTCATCTTCTTCATGGCTCAACTGGTATTTTTATAATATCATTAAAATAAAATTTAATCAGTAATATTAGTGTGTTTCATAGAAAATGAAATTACAATCATGTACCACATAACATTTTTCTCAATGAAAAGACTGTATATATAATGATTATTTTATAAGATTATAATACAGTATTTTTTGCTGTACTTTTTCTATGTTTCGATCTGTGTAAATACGTAAACACCATTGTGTTACAGTTGCTTACAGTATTTGGTACAGTAACATGCTGTACAGATTTGTAGCCTAGGAGCAATAGGCCACACCATATAGCCTATGTGTATACTAGGCTATATAATCTAGGTTTGTGTAAATACACTCTATGATATCTGCACAACATAATCACCTAGTGACATATTTCTCAGAATATATCCCATTGTTAAATGGTACATGACTGTATATAAAAATACAAAAATTAAAAAGTTATGTTACATCAGTTACCTTTGTTCTGATTATTTTTATAATGCTGAATAATTGAGTGTTGGCAATTTTGATCCAGTATGCATCATACACATATTTGACCGCGTTGGTGGTCATACACATACGCTAATGTGGTCATATATCTGTATGAATGTATGTGTGTGTATGTATGTGTGTGTTTGTGAATATGTTTCACTCTATGCAAGACAGTCTTGGAAAAGGTTAATGTAATATGCATTGAATTATGAAACTAATTTTTAAATGATTTAAATTTTTAAGTGGTTGTGCCATTCAAAAGAGCATTGTTGTTTTATTTTTAAGGACTTTATTCTTTTAGAGCAGTTATAGGTTCACAGAAAAAGTGAAAGGAAGTTACAGAGTTTTCTCATATACCCACTTGCCCCCACCCATGCATAGCCTCTCCTGCTATCAATATCCCCCACCAGAGTGGTACATTTATTACAACTGATGAACCTACATTGACACATCAAAATCGCATCAAATCTGTAGTTTACATTGGAATTCATTCTTAGTGTTGTACATTCTGTGTGTTTGGGCAAATGTGTAATGACATGTATTCATCATTATAGTATCACACACAGCGTTGTCACTGCCCTAAAAACCCTCTGTGTTCTACCTATTCATCACTATACTCTACATCCCTGCTGTCCCAAACTTCTCACAACAATTAGTCTTTTTACCATCTCCATCATTTTGTCTTTTCCAGAATGTCATACAGTTGGAATTACACAGTGTGTAGGCTTTTCAGATGAGCTTCTTTCACATTGTAATGTGTATTTAAGTTTCCTTCATGTCTTCTCATGGCTTGATAACTCATTTCTTTTTAGAATTGAATAATATTCCATTGTGTGAATGTATAACACTTTATTTTTCCATGTACCTATTAAGGACATCTTGGTTTCTTCCAAGTTTTGGCAATTATGAATAAAGCTGCTATAAATATCCATGTTCAGGCTTTTCTGTAGACATAAATTTTAAAATATCTTTGAATAAATACCAAAGAATGTGATTGCTGGATCATATGGTTAAGAGGATGTTGAGTTTTATATGAAGGTTTATTATTATTTAAGAAAAACATAAATATTATTGTAAAGAGAAGTGGCATCCTCAGATCTTTTTCCTTTTCTCTTTCTTTTTTCTTCTCATCACCAATCTGTATTTTTCTGTTTACTTAAAGAAAACTAAGTCTGTCCTCTTGAACAACATGTAGATTAAGGGTGCCAATCCTGTACAGTAAAAACAAAAATTGCATATAATTTTTGACCTCCCAAAAACTTAACTATTAACATCCTACTGTTGCCTGGAAGTAGGGTATTAATAGTTAACATATGCCTGATAACATAAACAATTAGCTGGGTTTGGTGGCTCATGCTGTAATCCCAGCATTGGGAGGCCGAGGTGGACAGATCACCTGAGGTCAAGAGTTTGAGACCAGCCTGGCCAACATGGTAAAACCCCATCTCAACTAAAAATACATAAATTAGCTGGGTGTGGTGGCAGGCACTGGTAATCCCAGCTACTTGGGAGGCTGAGGCAGGAGAATCGCTTGAACCTGGGAGGCGGAGGTTGCAGTGAGCCAAGACTGCGCCACTGCCCTCCAGCCTGGGCAACAAAGCAAGACTCTGTCTCGAAAATCAAAACAAAACAAAACAACAACAACAAAAAAAGCACGTATTTAGTATATTAAATGTATTATGTACTGTGTTCTTACAAAAATAGTAAGCCACAAAAAAGAAAATGTTATTGAGAAAATTGAGGAAGATAAAATATATTTACAATTTATTAAGTGGAAGTGGATCATTATAAAACACATAAAATCTGAGTCAAGGAAAAATAATGAATTCACGCATTGTGTTATTATATGGTCCTATATGTAAAGCAAAAATCCCTAAAGTAAGAATTTACCTTTTGCGTTAAAAGCATTTACCATTAGGCTGTTACTATGGACATCAGTTGGAGTCCAACCTCTAGCTCTTGTATATTTATCATAAAACTGAACATGTGAATATAATTAACATACCTGCCTTGCTTTGCTAACCATGCTTACGTTAAGAAGAATATCAAGTAATTTTCAGAAATGAGTAATTAATGAACAATGTATGTTTGGTTTGGTTTGCAAGGCCCCAGACTCACAGATAGAGACCTACAAATTTATGACATGAATACTAATTAAGTCACCTTCATTGTCTCTGTTAGCCTCTGTTCTTCAGGTTACTGTTTCCTGAAGCAGGGCCTGTAGAAATACATACTCCTGGTAGAAAAAATCAACAATTAGTCATCCAAATAACCCACAATTTTCCCTTTGCAATTTATGAATTTGGGTAGCATGTCGTGTTAATGGTGTCATCAGGCTGACTTACTCTGGCTGTCTCGACTCCTTAGATCCCCTCCAGTGGTACTATGTACTTGTGACACAAAAGATGTCTTTAGCCTTAGAAAGCTATTCTTGAAAAGGTGGCTCTGCTGGCAGAGAAGATGTAGCCTAAATCATTAAGTCCAGTGCAGGTGATTTGTGTGTCAACCTCTATTGTTCATGGATAATTCACTGTAGACATGGAATTATAGTTGGAAAGTGGAGGGATATGGTAGAAAGAAAAGAAACTTTTCCATAGAACTTCACTTTTATGTGTTTAACAGTCCCTAGAGAATTTTTGGGAGGAAGTGGCTGTCTCATTTAAGAGATGTAGAGACTCAGGTGTGAAAATCTTTCTTCTTGGTTATACTATAGGTTGCAAATAAAGCTGGAGCTAGCTTATAGGACGTCTGAGCCCTGGTCCAGGGAGAGGAAGCCAGGGCACAGCTCAGTACTTTGCCGTTCCATCCCTGCTATAATCAGTCTCTGAGTCTGGTCTTGGTAATAGTATTATTTCATTTCTGTCTATCATTCTGCTTCATGCTTTATTTTTCCCTGGAACCCTCAGCTGCTGCTTTACCGATTTCTGTTGTGCTTCAATTATTTGAAGCTCAGATTTAAAATGCCAACTCTTTTCTCTCCTCTTCCACCTGGATTGGGTGCCAAACCTTTCCAGACTTCTTCTTCATCTGTTCAGTCCTATGTAGAACCTTTGGACTACTTCCCTTTTGATAGCCTCAAGATGTCTCAAGATGTGAAGGCTCATCTCTCTCTCTCTCTTTTTTTTTTTTTTTTTTTGCTTAAAGACTGCATTTTAAAGCATTTATTTTTTGACTCCTCATCTTTTATTTTTATCATGGGGTTTCCTTTTAATGTTCCTGAGTGATGGGAAATGTTCTCTCTTGCTGCTGGGAAAGGCACTGTAGAAATGAAATATGTATTGCCTTTCTACTCATTTGATTTTCTGCCTCCTCAAAGCAGTTTAACAAATTAACATTGAGTCTTTTATTTTACACAGTTTCTTTTAAGAAAGGAAAGAATTATAGCTGCTCAGTTGGTCCCTTGCTTTCTTTCTCAACTTCATTTTCCCAGAATGATTTGTCCATGAAATAAGAAGGAAGTAGGAAAACCCACTGGAGAGGATTCTGATTCCCCTGGCAGATGGTGGATGACCAGGTGGATGATAAGTCTGGTCTGGGAGGCACAGTGAGCTATTTGAGCGTTTTCAGATGTTTTTGTTTGTTTGTTTGTTTGTTTTGTTTTGTTTTCAGATCATGAGGTTATAGAGGAAAAATGAAGAGGCCATGGACATGGTCCTTTTGGGGGGCTTAATAAGGTATGGTTAAGACAATTCCAGAATAGTCTTTATTGAAACATTACCTTGTCTGAGATTGTTCTTAGTGAGATACATTCTGAGAAGAAGATTGATGGAAGCATTTGATCAAAAGCTAGGAACAGGTGAAACCAGCTTAGGAAGACTTAGGGTTGAGGTCCACCCCCAAGGAATAGACTGATTTTAAAACAATGATTCCTCCCTAGTGACTTATAGTGTCTCAAATACCAGCGTTAAGAATTTTCTTTAAGTCTCAACAATCTCCAGAGGTCTCTTTAAAATAGTAAAAAACTATATACTTGAAGTAATAGTGTTTTAACTCTTTATTATCAACTATTTATACCAGAAGTATTCTCTTGTGGATTTTGATAATTCAAAAAATAAGCCCCATGACTCTGCTGAGATGTAACCTAGTGTAGCCATTTAGAAGTTTTAGGGAACATGAGAAGTAGAAACAATGGTATTGAAAAGAGACATGAATTAAAAATGTCACCTACTTCCCAATTTTGCTTAGGGCTGGCCCTGTCAGTATAGTCTGTATTCATGGCAGCTGGTGGAGAAAGCACAGAAAATAAAAGGAAACCAGTATTTTCAAGGTTCTGTCATTTTGCCAGTCTGCCAGGGAGACAGACGCTGTTGATGGATTTGACTATAAGCTCTGGTTGGAATGACTCTCGGGCCGTGTCTGGTTTTGTGTGCAACCATAGCTCTGCAGGCAGAGGAAGTCTGGAGATTGAGGTGGTAGCAAACCAATGCCCAGACCCCTGCTTCTCGCTGTTGTCTACATTATTTAGTCTTACTGCATGATTTTAGCATAGTCTCTTTCCTTCCTCAGCCCTTAATTTCTCCATTAGCAGATGAGCCATCAATGTTGCAAGGCTCCACTGGGCTAGGAAGAGCAAAAGAACAGAAAACAATAATATTTCAAATCTGATGTCAACCAAGGACTGGAAAATTCTAGGATT
The DNA here is from genome assembly GCA_004027835.1 of Alouatta palliata. Lineage (NCBI taxonomy): Eukaryota > Metazoa > Chordata > Mammalia > Primates > Atelidae > Alouatta > Alouatta palliata. Next base: position 44,194 of record PVKV010012783.1, on the reverse strand, counting down.
AGAAGATGACAGGAACAACACGAAGCTTCTCTTGGGGTGTCTAGAAATTTACAAGGAAAATAAACCAAGGAGAAATAGGGAGAGGGAGAGTCCCAAAAGGGCCCCGTAGATGTTTTATGTTCTTCTTATTTTTGCTTGTGAATTTGAGAGCTATTCAAGGTGCTGGACTGCAAATCCTGAAGACTTCCATTAAGCCATAGCTTATGTATAGCCCACAGAGAAGCCAGGCTACTCTGTCTTCCTACCCGGTAGATGCTGTTCCAGGAGTGATGCAGTCTGAAGCTCATGCCCACTAAACTTCGTTACAGGACTGTGTTGTTCTCACTTAACTCTTCATGTTTCACAATTTCTCAGGCTCAGTTTAGGAATGTAGTTGGGGAAGTGTCATTCCCTAGTGAATAGCTTAATTTTTGTCCAGGAATAAATGATAGAGAGAGAGTTAGCAGTGCAGTCCCTTGGAGGGTGCTAGTCATCATTGCTCTTTAGGAAGTGCCCCAAAGGGAGATGGCTACTGTCTTTGCAAATCACGCGTATTGAGAGGAGAACAGCATACAGAGTTGATGCATGAACAGCACATGGATTAGGGGCACTGACCTTTGTACAATAAAAAATTTGCCTATACTTTTTGACCTCCCTAAAGCTTAACTACTGACAACCTACTATTGATGGGAAGCCTTAACGATAACATAGTCAATTAACACACATGTGATATATTAAATCTATGACATACTGTATTTGTACAATAATGTAAGCTAGAAAAAACACGTTATTAAGAAAATTATAAGGAAGAGAAAATATATTTACAATTTATTATTATTAGAGACAGTGTTTTACACTTGTTGCCCAGGCTGTAGTGCAATGGTGTGATCTTGGCTCACTGCAACCTTCACCTCCTGGGTTCAAGTGATTCTCCTGCCTCAGCCTCCCAAGTAGCTAGGATTATAGGGGTGCACCATCACCCCTGGCTAATTTTGTAGTTTAATACATGGGGTTTCACCATGTTGGTCAGGCTGGTCTCAAACTCATGACCTCAAGTGATCCAGCCACCTCAGCCTCCCAAAGTGCTAGTATTACAGACATGAGCCACCAAGCCCGGCCTCATTTACAATTTATTAGTGGAAGTGTATCATCATAAAGGTCTTCATCCTCATTGTCTTCATGTTGAATAGGCTGAGGAGGAGGAAGAATAGGAGGGGTTGGTTCTGCTGTCTCAAGGGTGGCAGAGGTGGAAGAAAATATGTATGTAGGTGGACTGGCAAAGTTCAGGCTCATGTTGTTCAAGGGTCAGCTGATATATACATATCTTTTTGTTGTTTCAAATGAATGATTCTGCTTCCCCTGGCAATTGCTAGGAAGCACATTAATTGTATATTAGTCTGCACTTGAGTTGTTTTTGTTCGTTCTTTGGTATTCCAGAGATTTTATAATCTATGTTGAAATCATGGGTTCTGAAACTTGGTGAGACTGGGCTTTTGAAAGAGAGCACTTTTGACGGTGTAATGTAAATCTGTTTCTCTTCAGAAGGACAGGGGGCCTTTGGAAGGGACTTTTACAGAAAAACATGGTAAGCCCAGAATTCCAAACGCAGAATCAAAAATGAGTGAAGCAAATTGCCCAGCACTAGGACCCCCAGGGTCTAGTTCTGAACTTACAAATAGGTCACATTATAGGAAGAGATGGACATATCCTGAAGATCTAATTTGAGGAGCAGAATTCTGTGCTGAGACTTAAATAAATGGACAGAGAAACCTCCACTTTCCCAGGATACAGGAATGGAAGAAGTTCGTTTGGTATAATAATTCACCATTTTTCTATCATGGGAAGGAAGAATCAAAATTACTGCTGAGATTCCTCTGTTTCCATCAGATGAGAATCTTCAGAGGAAAAGAACTTGAATTAATTTTATTTTCCAAGTTAGGAGGGTTCTCAACACCTCAAAGTATCAGCATTGGTCTGTGCAAGAAGGAGAATGGAAATGTTTTTAGCATATAACCTGGTTCCTGTCCTACACAGCAGAGATGAAGCCAGAAGTGAGGAGGAAGCACAATGGGGAGTCAGAATCAAGACATTTTTTCTCTATTAGTTTGGATAAATAGCAAAGCTATCAAGGATGAATGCTATTATTGTCATTACATTTGGTTTGCAGTTGGTGGTAGGAAAATTAAATGAGGACTCTACCTCATCTAGTCCACTCTACATTCTGTACATCCCACTCCTATCTGCTGCCAAATTCAGAGCACGCATTCCTTCTTAGCCCATGTCCTCTTATTTCTGTAAGAATCAATAAAATGAAGTGAAGGAATAGAGAAAAATCTGATCTTTTACTACTTAACCTTAAAAGAGCTGTTTCTAGAGAGACCTCTGGGATTGCTATTTAATCAAGGGTGGCACTTCCTGGATAAATGAATTGCAATATTTTGTTTAACTAAAGAACTGAAAAGTTGGGGCATTACGCTACAAAAATACACTGGACACGAAAGATTATAATAAACTCTTTTTTGAGTTCTCTACCACATCCTGCCTGTTCATGGGTTTTCTGCACTCCCACCCCAATACCACTGTCACCTCATCTGTGAAACTCAATACCATGTTAAAGCTGGACAGGCCCTTCGATAGAACACAGTTCAACCCCATCATTTTACTGATTTGCAGATGGAAGGCCAGGATGGTCAAGAGACTTGCCCAAGGTCCTAGAGGCCAGCAGGGGCAAGCTGAGACCAGAACCCAAGTCATGGGACCTTGGACCGCTACATTCTTCATCACACTGTATTGTTTCTTGAAAAGTGTGGTACAAATGCCAGTTTCTCTTAAGCAAAGCTAGATTCTAGATAAAAGTTGTGATCAGACTTTTATGAATGCCTGGGGGAGGGTGGGATATTGACTTCAGAAAAGTTTATGAGCCGACGTCATCCTGATTTTAAGTTTGAGCTAAAGCTCAGTTAAGGCTTCTTTGTTATCATATTACAATCTTAGTGTTGTAGGAAGTTCTGAAATATCCCATCATTTCTTCTGGACTAAGTTTTTTCATTTAATAGAAGAAATTTGAGTTGAATTATCTTTAAGATCTGTTTCCATTTTCATGAGGTCTGGTTTCTCTAAAATGGTTGTTAAATGCCCACCCTCCCCCATCTCCATCACAATCAGCAAATGGAGTCTTTAGCCCACAGTCTTTCACACACTCTTACTCAGGAGAGAAAATGATTTTAGTACTGACTCAGACTGACTCTGAAATGTTGTTGTAGCCCTCTGAAGTTTTTTCAGGGTGGCTCAGACCCTTAGGAGAACCTTGAACCAAAGCTTCAGGGCAGCCATAGGCAGAACAACAGGGCTTTGCCTGTTTGTTAGGAACTATCCAGCTCCCCAAATATGGACCTGGGTTGGAGGCTATGCCAGTGTCCCTGCGATAAATGAACAACTAAAAGAGGTGCCTGGTTTGGCATTCTCTGGGGGACAGTTCATGAAAAGTTTGTCAGTGGGGCTGGCCACTCTATCCACAAATAGTGGTGTCTGTTTTCTGGTGTCAGCCTTACCCTGTTCCTCACTAACCACTGAAAGGTATAGGAAGACTTTGGGAACCTGCCGCTAAGTCTGTTTCCAGATGTAAAGGTTAACTCCTTTCAGTATAGAATTCTCTAAAGTTGTTAGTCGGAATTTAAGAGATCTGCACACACTGAATTTTATTTGGTTCTCAGTGATAGGAGAAGTATTTTTATCCATGATTTGAGATTGCTGCTTTTCCTTTGTTCTGCCTGTAAAGAGTTGGAGAAAATTTTCTAGGACATCTCTTGCCTTTCCAAATTCTCTTCATGCATCAAAGTCACATAAAATTCAATAATAAATTTTTCTCAGAAATAGCCATAAATTTATAATCAGTAACATATGATTTAATTATTTTTTTCTTTTCAGCTATATTCAGAGCTTCTTCAGAATAAGGGATATGTTTTATGCTTTTGATCTACCTTGTGGCTTCTTCATGGTAATTTAATATAGTAAAATGTCATGATGAAGCAGTGGGGCCAATGTCTCCTTCAGGAGTCAGTCTTGGTATTTTATAGTCTTAGCCTATAGAAGTTATTGCCATATCTTTCAGGTTACATATATCTAGATATTTATGGGGTTGAGGTTTACTCTTAGTAAGCATTAACACTTTGAAACTTAAAAACATCAAATGGTGGAACCCCACTGCAAGCCTACAGAATCAAAAATTTCAGAGGATAAATAAGGAGTATATATTTTTAAAGCTTCCTTAGTGAGTCTAATGCACAGCTATGGTAAAGCCTACCTCATGGAATAAGAGGACTACTCTTAAGGAATTATGCCAATAGAGGCTTCACAAATACAGGCATCATTCACATACACAACCAACAAAGGAAAAACACATGCCATTATTGCAGGGCATTGCTAAGATTGTGCCTGGGTGCCCACAGGCAGGTTCTGTGCAAGAGGACAGTAGCCAAGGCTTAACATACATTTTGAACAAAAATTCCTCAATAAAAAGTATTTTTTAAAACCTTGTAACACAATGGCATTGGAAGTGAAGACCAGCAGAAAGAGAGTAGGGGCTTGTCAGAGCAGAGAGGCAAAGAGCAAAGCTAGGGTTATGTGTAGGTGACCATCTACATAGTGTGATTTCTAAAGACCTACTGATTTAAACTTCCCTTGTGAAAAACTCAATCCTTTGGCTTAAAACACTGACTCTTGTTAAAATGGAAATACCTGTGAATCACATCTGACTGGGTCCATCATATTCTTACCTGAGAACACATTGTAATGTGGTGGGGAAAGAGCTGGAAACACAGATGGAAGACAAGGGGGTGTTGCCAAAAAAGGACACACACTGGGAAGGGCACCATGCAGACAGCAGCAGCTGGATAAATATCATCACTTTGATTTACTGTTATTTAAAAGAGAACTGCTCAAAACCATTGGACTATTAAGATATGCTATGTTTTTTTCTTGCCTACTCTGCTAAGGAGCTTTTTGGCTCACTCTGGCCTCTGCTGCTAGCTCCTGAATTGGTAAGAAAGCATCAGGAAAACAACCTCGTCCCTCGGGAGATGACCTGGTGGTCTAGGCTGGCCCTGAGAGTGAGGGCTCTGAGATCCAGCCTGAAGATTTTCCTCTGACTTGCTGTGTGGCCTCCAGCCAGTCTCCAAACAGCTTTAGTTTCCTTGTGTGTCAAACCAAGATAAATACCTAACTTCCCACTTCTCTGGGGCATTGTAAGCCTTTGCTTCTGCCACTTTGAGTAAGGTTTGTCCAAAGACCATAAGAAGAAAGCTTGTTAAAAATTTTAATATGAATTACTTTTACTACTTATGTAGCATTAGGTAGAAAGGAGAATGTATTGGGAGGGTGGGATAATGGAGAAAAGAACAACCTCACTCAGAGAAGCAGTGTTTGGAGTGGAAGAGAAACACAAAAGGGGTTTTGGGGTTGGGGTGCAAGGGAGAAAAGTCTACAATTGGTACCAGATGCCATCAGAAGCTAACGACCTGACAAACTCCGTCCTCATAAAACAAATTCCTTAAAAAGGAAGCAAATGGAAATATATGCTAGTGAAAGAATTTGCAGCAGCTGCCCTAAAACCATTTCTCACTTCATAAACAGGTCTGGGTTTGGTCCTTCTTTTTGGTACTGGTCTTATTTCATGCCACTTTTCCCTCTCATATTCTCCCCTGTCTCATTCTTCCCCCCTTGCTGCTCCTGCTGGATGGACTTCTCACACTGGTAGTGATAGCAGTAGTCGTTCCCATCTTGATGGAGGAAGGCTCGTTCAGAGCATTTGTTTTGTGTCTTGTCTCAACACGTATTTGTCCTCAATGATGGCGTGGATTAATTGGGTGAAGTCACAAAAACAGCACTTGCTCTTTTCACCTTAATTTCTTTCCGATAAACTGATGTGAACCAGAGTATGAATGACTCTCTGTTTTCCAGTACTTTCTGCTCAACATGCTGAAGAAGAGTTTATGTTTGGGACATCCATACCGTGTGGCATCTAGAGAACTAGGAGTTCTTTAGCATCACTAATGAAGCATCTTGATCACATCCCATAAAGGATGGTCAGATTCTATCTTCCTTATCAGACAGATTAAATAAATACTTGGAGACAAAGATTTATTTCCTACATTGTATATCAGCATTGAATTTAGGGGGTTCATGCTGACTCATTAACACCCCCCCAACTTATATATTTCTTCCTTCATCAGGCCCCATAATGGATACTTCATCATCACAGGAACTAACCAGGGTTTAAACTTGCGAAAACATTTTCTTCACACCAATCACCTCCAGTTCTTCCAACTCCTACCTAATAAACGTAGATAAAATAAATGAGAGTATCACTGGCATATAATTTAAACTCCAAGGGTATAAGATCAGGGGCCGCAACTTTAGCATATTTAGTTAGAATCCACCCTGTTTGGGCTAGTGCTTTTTAAGTCAAGTCTCAATTATTTCAAGGTATTATGTGCATATTCGATGACATTTTGTCTTCTACCTTTTTATATTGTTGCACAGATCTTTGATGAAGTCGTTGACCACTAACACACTTGAGGGGCAAACAGAGCACATTACCGATGACAAGATTCATAGTAGTTGTATTTTTGGTCTAATAATTAGCACCACGGGCAACAACATCAAGAGCAAGAAAATATCTTGTTAGTCCTCCATACTAGACTCTGTATTCCCTAAGAGCATGGTTCTAGTACCAAAGGTATTCAGATCAAGCCCTTCCCAACAGTAAGTGCTTAGTACATGCTTGTTAATGAATGAGTGGAGCAAGATGGTTGAATTAGTGTTTAATGATATTTTCGTATTTCAGATCCCCATTTACTATTATAAAGCTTAACAAATTTCTCATTTTCATAGCCATGGATTGACTTTGCTGTCTATAACATGAGCAATCTTAATTCAGCTAATTTTAATTGTGTTGACTACAGCATGGCATGTGTTGAATAAAAAGTGAGTAAGAGTCAGTTTTCCTCTTCAGAATGTCCATAATCTAGTTGTGACATTCAGCATTTAGGAGACACTCAGATACTAACCACTTTGTGAATAAGTTAACTAATTAATTAAAGAATGAGAAAATGCATACATAACTATAACACCAGATAAAACAAAAGAAATGTTAGAAGGGAGTTATTTTTTTAATTTTGCTGGGAAGTTCAAAGGAAGAGGATATCTGAAGTGACTTATTTGAGAAGGAAGGTGTCTTAGCTCATTTTGTGTTGCTATAACCAAATGCCTGATATTGGGTAATTTATAAAGGAAAGAGATTCACTTTAGCTCATGGTTCTATAGGCTGGGAAGTGCAAGAAACATAATGCTCACGTCTGCTCAGCTTTCTTGCTGTGTCATACATGGCAGAAGCAAACATGCAAATGTGCAAAACCTGAGAGGCACCCTCACTTTAAAACAACCCACTCTCATAGGAACTAACCTATTTCACTGAGAACTAATTCAGTCACAACCACCACGTGAACAGCACTAAGCCATTCATGAGGAATCCACCCTCATGACCCAAACACCTTCCACTAGACCCCACCTACCAGTACTGCCACATTGGGAATCAAATTTCAACATGAGTTTTTGTGGGGACAAAACATATCCCAACCATAGCAGAAGGCCTTTTAGAAATCTCAACAAACTGAGCAAAGGTACAGAAATGGGAGAACAAAAATGTAGGGTGACTATCAGCAAACAGACCAGTAAGGCCTTTTGCAGTAAAGCAATAGAGGAATAGCAACTCTGTGGGGTTGCCATAATTATCCCCAGCTTATAGGGGAAGGAGCTGAAACACTTGGAAATGAATAACTCACTCCAAATTGCGCAGGTAGTAAATGATGGGTCCAGGATTCAATTCCAGATAGCCCAAGGCTAATGCCCTAATTGTTAACCTCTATGGTTCTGCCGTGGCAAGAGGGTAACACTTGTTTTGCTCCAGTGTATTCTTACTGCTGTTACTGTCCAGGCTGAGTCTAGATTGGCTCTAGCAATCCAAGCAGCAGTTCTCTGCTGAGAGGAAGTCTGTGGAAGCATCTAGCATAAGATTAGGCATGAGACATGGATTCAAGATGTGTGAGTTTCCTCTTCCAGTAATCAGTTCAATTTCTGCTCAGCCTGTGCTGATATTCAGTGGTATGTGCTGCTACAGCTTTGCAGTTGTCAAAATATTTCCATACCAATCGGTAAATTGGTGTTGCCTTCTGTTATCTCAGATATGTAGTCCCTTCAGACACGGCCTTCTGTGTCAGCTTGTGATCAAACATTTGTAAGATTGATGTCTGACATAACTAGGGGCCTCCAGGATTCACTCCTCAGCCTTGTCCTGGATTTGTTCTAATTGCTTGGGACCCAGCAGTACTGGTTGTTAAATATTTTGAGTGTCATCCCATGATCTATTCATTTCTGAACCACGCAGAACTTTCAGAATCTGTTCTCTACCTTATTTCATCACCATTTGATCCTCTTGAAGGAAAGAGCCACAGAAACTCAGCTAATTGTTACTTCTTCGCTGTTATTTTTTGTTTTTATGCTGCATGATGTTGGGTAGTAGAGAAAAAAGATTATGAGTTAAATACTGGTTTTGGAGAAAAATTGTTCTCTCTGGTTTAGAAGCCCTCCCAGAAGGAGGTGCAAAGTCATTGCTGCTGCCTATTGGTTCTGAACCAATCCTAAGATGCTTCTGTTTCTTTCATTCCAGTTGTGTCCATCGGCCCTGTGGGAGGCACGACAGCTGTCCGCCATTGCTGCTTGATCACGCTGATGTGGTAAACTGTACCTCTGTAGGCCCAGGTCTTATGAAGTGTGCTATCACTTGTCAAAGGGGATTTGCCCTTCAGGCCAGCAGTGGGCAGTACATCAGACCCATGCAGGTGAGTTGAAATATCATGATCACCAGGACCAAGTTCCTGGGAAGGGGAGGTATTCACACTCTTTTCTCTGGCTCCACAAGGAAAGAGCAGATGTTTTTAAACCATTTGAAAGGAAAACATGGGGGCTCTAACAAGCAGAGGGAAGCATGGCTTAATAGAAATGCAAGGTATCAAAGTATGTACAGGGTTGTAAATTTTTCCTAAGGTGAGCAGTAAATGATAATGTTTATTCTGTTCTTCTCCCTTGTTTGTCTTTCTGTCAGAAATTATGTTCCCTCCTTTTGCCTTTAAGGTGAGGATACCACAGTTCGGACATGTGTATTTTCAGGAAATTTTGGTTGTAATCAACATGTCTGTGGTTCACATTGTACACCCCCCAACAACCCTCCTTACAAAAAGACTGGAGAGATAGAACCCCAATTTTCTCCCCAGAAGAATTAAAGCTGTTACTGAGGCAGAGATTCTATCATGATTCTGACTCTGGCCAAATTTTCCAAATTTCTATGAGCTCCGTTTCAAATTTTTACAGTACCATTTTCAGAATTTCGAGATGGTTTGGAGGTAGTAGAATATGTAGATTAGCAGGATGGCTCAGGAGACAGATCAGAATTAAATTTCGGCTCCACTATATATGTGTAACTTTGGGTTAAAAGAAAGTTATACATATATAGTGGGATGTGTAACTTTGGGTTAAAAAGAAAGAAATTAATCTCTTTAAGCTTGTTTTCACATTTTAAAAATGATTAGAACAGAGAACTTATCTGATTCAGTTATTATGATGACTGGAAATAATTTAAATGCTTTGGGCAAAACGATAGGTATATAGCACTCTAACTGTTGTCAGTATTAGGAGCAGAATGGTCATGTATTCTCAACTAACAATTCTGTTTTCCATCTTTCCTTTAGAGAGTCTAAAATACCCTACAGAGAAATTGTAAACATAAAATCAACCATTAGAAAACATAACCATATTATAAGATAGAAAAAGGATGAACTAGGCAAGAGATGATTGCGCTCCAGGAGAAAAACAGAAAGCTGTGGTCTCTTAAGGAAAGAGTGGACACACAACTGTTAGCCAGACATCAATGATTTACAAGAGTTGATTTTTTTTTTAATTTTATGCCAGTTCATTGCTTAACAGGTTGGAAACCTGTGAGAGAATTTCACTTGCTTAGAGGTGTCAGGATTTATACGTGTGCTCTTTGGCTTCAGCCGTTTTAGGTTCTGCCTAGAGAAAAACAACTTTAATGTACCTCGAGGCACCAACTTCTTGGTGTGTGATGCTTTAGTCAGGAAGGCAGAACCCTTATTACCTGTTCTTCACCCATCTCGGCTCAGACAAAGGAATGTCCACTCCAGAAAAGAAATAAAAAGAATGGAAAAAAATGCAGGGACTGAATCCCCTCATGATAGGTGGGGAAGGGGAGAGAAGAAAAGACAACCTATGTAATTCATTAAAATTAGAATCAAATTCAGTACAAAGTGGACAATACCTAACAGAGACAGGAGAAGAACCAGGCAGTATACGCAAAGTGTGAGAGGCATTCTTTTTTTTTTTTTTTTTTTCTTTTTGAGACAGTCTAGTCTCAAAACTAGAGTCACCCAGGCTAGAGTGCAGTGGCACCATCTCAGCTCACTACAACCTCTGTGTCCCGGGTTCAAGTGATTCTCCTGCCTCAGCCTCCTGAGTAGCTGGGACTAGAGGCACATGCCACCGTGCACGGCTAATTTTTTAAATAAAAATACAAAAAGTAGAGATGGGGTTTCACTGTGTTGGCCAGGATGGTCTCAATGTCCTGACCTCGGATCCACCCCGCTTGGCCTCCAAAGTGTTGGGATTATAGGCTTGAGCCACCGCGCCTGGCCTCGAGAGGCATTATTTAAGTGATAGTGGCTAGCTGTGGTTAGAGCCAGACTTGCAGGCTGAGTTACGCGTGTGAGGGGCAGCATCTGGACTGAATGAGGGTAGGAGCTCCTCCTTTGACAATCACATGGCTCAGTAAGCAATAGCACTGTTCAGCGGACCAAACGTGCTGTCACCTGAGGCTGGCCCCATGAAGGAAATTATACATTCCCTGCTTGTCATCACAAGACAGTGGGAATATTTGCTTTTTGTTGACACAAGAAATGAAACTAAACAGAAAAATGTGTCTGGCTTTGAATTGGGTCCTTCTGGCAAGCAATAGGGAAACATTGGGAGGCAGGGAGGAGCAGGTAGCCAGGAGCTGGCATTGGGGTGACAGGTGCCTTCAGCAGTCATTTTACCTTTGGCTTTGGTGCCACTGTGGTTTCCTGGCAGGGTGGCTGGCTCAGCCATAGAAACTCCCCCCTCTGTCTTAGATCTTTCATAATCCAGTAGCTAGAATGTTGACTGCATGTTTTGCAAACAAACCATAAGCTTCTAGGTCTCCAGGTACTGGCTTGTTACATTCCCCTACCCTAGACACCTTCTTCTCCTACCTCTGTACTGCTGGGAAGTCCTGATCATTTTTCAAAGGCCAATCCTGTATTATCTGCTCTGAAACTTCTCCTACATGCTCTCCTCCGTGACCAGGGATGGCAGTTTCTCCTCCAGCTCCCAAAATGCTGTTGTACCATTATACAGGAGCATGCATTATACAATATGGCTTTATTGTTGCATGTTTATGTTTTCTTTCTTCTTGATCTCAGTTTTCTACTTCTGTTTTATGGTTTGCAGTCTTTATATTGCATTCTTTTCAATCATTACAGAAGGGGATAGGATACAACAAACAAAAATGTAGCTCTAACATTTTTCTTCTTTACTTTCTTTTCTGCCTTCCTCCCTCCTTTTCTCCTTTCTATTCTCCTTCCTTCACATGTTTTTGAACCGTTGTTTCAACATGCAATTTGCTTGCTTGATAGGTTTTTTAGCTCCTGGAGAGTGTCTTGTTTAGGACAGGACCTGACCCTTCTAGGTGCTTGATAAATATCTCTTCATTGAATTAGTAGCAGTGTGCTCTAGGGCTGCCCTACTGAAATGACAGGCCCTAGGAAATGGCTAGAATCTCTCACATTTAACAAGGTTTAGAAGATTCCTTGTATGCATTAACTCTCAGCACTGTTCTCAGTGGAGTTAATTACTTTCAGCAGCATTATCAGTTGGCTTACTAATAAGAGTGCCAGCAGGAGACAGATGACATACTCCAAAGCGGGCAGTTTGAGAGAATTTAATCAAGGGACCACCCATAAATGTGCAGGCAGGATACGGGAAGATCACAAGGAGATGGTGTAGTATCCCTGGTAAAGGGGCTCAGTTATCACACCTAGGCCTGAAAGGTTTACTGTAGGAGTGCAGGATCACAGGAAGAAGGAGCCGAAACTGTGGAGCAGGCTTCCAGAAGATACAGCCAACCCGCAGTGACCCTTGAAAGAAAGTGGGGAGAATCAACACCCTGGCACCCCTCTTCTCCTCTCCCTCTCCAGACTCCTGACACTAGGTCTCGGATCTGAATGCAAGCACAAGTCAGAGACATGAAACCTACTGGGGTCAGTTTCCCTGGCCCAGAGCAGGGTGGAGAAGGGAAGAGAATGGATCTGGAGAAGCAATTGGAAAGCACCTTGCCATTTAATGATTCTCTGACACTAGTAGGCTTCTTTTATCAGCATCATACTGAGTATTGTAAGAATGTATGTTAAAACAATGAGGCCTAAAGAGGGAGAAAGGCAAAATAATTTGTCCTGTTTTAAACGTTTGGACAGATAATTACCAAGACTCTTCTGAAGCCTGGAAACTACTCTGATAAGCCTTTTAAAATGTGAATTTGACAGAAGCAATTTCTCTGTTTCTAGAAGGAAGTCCTACTCACATGTTCTTCTGGGCACTGGGACCAGAATATGAGCTGCCTTCCCGTGGACTGTGGTGTTCCTGACCCATCTTTGGTGAACCATGCAAACTTCTCCTGCTCAGAGGGAACCAGCTTTCTGAAACGCTGCTCAATCTCTTGTCTCCCACCAGCCAAGCTGCAAGGTATTGTCTGGCCAACCAGGAACTGTATGCAAGTTCTCTTTAGTCCCTTGCTCTTGAGGGTATGTTTGGGTTCTTTTCTTTACCCTAACTCCTTTCCCATTTGCTCCACTGTGTCAACATCTTCTGATAACTCCAGAAAAGTGCCAAAGGGCAACACCATTCTTTGTCCCCAGCTACTTGAAAGGATACACTGGCTCAGATTCTCGTGAATGAAAGAATCTGAGACTTTCCTATATTTTTATTTGATGGTGTATACCCCAGAGGCAAGCCTACTAGAATGGTTGTCTTGATAATATTCATAATCAAGCTACATTTTATTGTACACATTTTAAAATTTAATATTTACAACCGTCTTCAGAGTAATTTGTGAATTTGTCCCTGGGTTTAGTGCTGGGTGGAGATGAAGATGGGGTGGAGCTTGCTGTAACTGACAGCTTCTTAGAATTTGGTGTGCCTAACAGTGACTCAGGAAGCTTGCTGTAATTGCAGATTCCTGAACCTTTCTCCAAGAGATTCTTGCTTAGTGAGTCTGGGGTGAGATAATAATGCTACGGTGAGTGGTCCATGGATTGCATTTGGATAAACCTTGAATTGTACTGAGGCCTATGGTATAGTGTTTAAATATGGAACTCTGCATACAAACTGCCTCTGTTCAAACCCTGATTCTGCCCCTTACTACCTTGGGCAAGTTACCAATCCCCAATTTCCTCATCGGCATAATAGGGGATAATAATAGGATCTATTTCATGGGGTTGTTTGAGGTTTGAAGTTTACACAAGTTAATACACGTAAAATGCTTAGAACGGTGCCTACCATATAATAAGCGCTTTAAAAGTGTCATCTATTATTATTTTACTGCTTTCCATGATACTGTCACTGCTATATTTTATTGTTTGTAGCTAGGAAAAGAAGTAAGGATTTAGTTGGTGGCCATTCTTTCATCTGGGTCAGAAAGATTTGTCTGACCTCTGTTTCATGTAAGAGCATCACACTGGATGCTCCATAAGTACAAAGACGCAGGACAAACGTTTGACGTGGGATTTTTGAGATGCTGTTCGAGAAAGAATAATGTGACTTTTGAAAGACACCAGTATGTTGAGGAGTTTTCATTTCATCTGCTATTTTTATCTTTCTGGGCTCTCTGTTCTGAGCATCTCTGCTTCTCTTTCCCGGATTCAGGACTGAGCCCATGGCTGACATGTCTTGAAGACGGTCTCTGGTCTCTCCCCGAAGTCTACTGCAAGTTGGAGTGTGATGCTCCCCCTGTTATTCCGAATGCCAACTTGCTCCTGCCTCACTGCCTCCAGCCCAACCACGACGTGGGCACCGTCTGCAAATATGAGTGCAAACCAGGGTACTATGTGGTGGAGAGTGCGGAGGGTAAAGTCAGGAAGTAAGTTGACTTGTTCCTGGTCTTTGTAGTTCTACCTACTTCACTGCTTGTTATGTTTGTTTTTCTGTATCATCACTCTTTACCTACAGGGATATATTCTCCAGTCATGACAGGCAGGTGACCTGCTGTGCTTTCTGCAAATGTATTCTCTCTCATAGAAGATCCCATAGTCTCACTTGCGTACTTTTTAAAATAGTTTCTGCCCTAATGATCGCTTTCCTTGAAAGTAAGAGTTAGCAGTGTCCCAAGTGTTATACATGTCACCTGAATCCAACTCTGTGCTGGCATATCCTTGTCAGTCCAGTTTACAATTGCAGGCCTGGCCTGGTCCCCAGTGCAGACACTTAAGAGCTGTGGATATGGGGAAGATTCCTTTCTCTGCCTCAATGTTCTTTTCTGTAAAAAGGGGATGATGATAATCATACCTACCAGTTAGGGCTCATGTCGGAAGTAAATGAATTACGTGACTAAAACATAAAATTTAGTAAATTTATTTTTAAAATATAAAACTCAACTCATTTGATTATTAATATTGTTATTATATCTTCCTGCTTTCTCCTTTCTGAATTTTATGTATGTGCGCTCCTAGACCCATGGCCAGAAACACTTTTTTCCAATGTCGTGGGGGATCCGAAAGAACAAAAGCTTTATAATGTGATTTAAGAGGAAGGGCTTCCAAGAGAGTCATCTTGGGGTTCAAATCCTCATCCCCCTTTATCAGCTGAGTTACCTCAGGAAAGTTATTTAACTCTTTGGGTCTTGGTTTCTTCTTCCCCTGTAGGTCTCCTTTTTATCCTTTTAAGTTTGCGGTAATGTTTGCATCAGTGTTGAGTTGAAGGATAATTCAACCTCCAACACAATATCCAACTCAAGGTTAACTCAATATCCAGCCCAGTGCCTGACTTGTGCCAATTACTCAATAAATGGTTTCAGAAAAAGAAACTTTTTGTGAGTGAACAAAAATCTTTCAGAAAAATAAATTCCTTGCATTTAGGAAATAGTAGCTATTCTTTCTCTACCATAAATTATGTAGGTACAGGAGAAAACCAGATTTGTTTCTTACCTAGCACTTAGTTCAAAGCCTGTCGATGCGTATTCTTTTAAGATTTTGTTTTTGAACTAACAAAATCCCAGCCATGGTATTGCTAGTGATGCCAGGGCATACAGCCTTTGCTTGTAAGCTAGGATGGTCTAAGGGGACAGGAAAACAAAATAAGGAAACTTACTATCTGGCTCACACTTACCCTTTCTCTAGTTGTTCCCCTACCCATGTTAACATTTGGCTAATAGAGCAATGGCCTCTCCCAAGGCCTTCCACTCTAGAAAAGGCCCAGGCTCATATGTGGGAGGGGAAGAGCAAGCCTATACCTTGCCCTCTCCACCAGAGGGAAGGGTCAGACTGATTAGAACGTAAACAGTACTGATTAAAAATTCACAGGAGGATACACTTTCTAGTTCAGTGGGCTCTAGCAGGTATAGTAAACAGTTTTTGACAACCAAGAGCCCATTTTCATGTGATTTTCATAGCACCTAGAGGCAATTTGCATAGGCACACATTGACAGGCAGTGAGTATCCAGGTAATACTCAAGTAAAAATATTATTACAATTAGCCTGAAGGCTGCTTTTTTTCTCTCTTATCTTGCCTCCCTTTTCACACACCAGCAGCCACCTCAGATATCTGCAGAATAAGTACCATGAAGAATAGATGACCAGGGGGCCAGAGAAATGTCTCAGGACCAGGAAGAATTAAAGACAGCAAGATCATCACCAGTTTTCTGGGCCATGTCTCAGCTTTATGTTGGGAAAAAATGAGGCCTGTACCCAGAGCTCTGGGTGGAGTTCTCGGCCTGAGGGCCATTTGAGGGCCATTTTTGGACACAGCTTTTCTAACTGAGAAAGTGGATGCTTGCATCACAGTGTCAGCATCAGTTTGTGCTTAAACATTGACATTCAAAATCACCATGCCGAGGAAAGATTAAATTATTTGCCACATTGTGTAAACTGATTAAATCTTAGTTTACACTTGTTTACATAGCAGGTGGTGGATTGGTAATCAGAAGTTTGCTAGTCTGGCATAAATCACTGCCACTTGCTGCTCATGTTTACTTAGTGAACTATGTCAGCCTTGTTCCTTGCATGTGGAAAAAGCCCAGTATTGTATAAGTGGGGCCCTCAACTTCTTTCTAGGACATGCAGGCACAAAGAGAAGAAATTGAGAAAAGCAGAAGGGAAATCAATCCAGAGAAAATGGTCACATGCTAATTTTATGCTACTGTACAGTGTAGTAAAAAAAACAAAACAAAAATTTGGGGGTTATATTTGCAATTCGTTTATACAACCCTGAGCAAAATACTCAATATCCATGTATCTCAGTTTTTGTGTCTGTAATATGGGAAGTAGTAATTATTTCTATCCAACAATGTTGTTTTGAGGCTGAATGTCGGGAAGTGTCATGAAAGCATTTTACAAACTTTGAAGTTCAATACATATGCTATGCAAGGTATTACTTTTGTTCTTTTTTTTTTTTTTTTTAAGAGGGAAACAATTACTAAAATGCCAGCCAAATACATTCCCTTCCTGCTTCTTCTCAAGTCCATGGTTTCAAGACAAAAGGATTTGACTTCCTTTGAGATCCCTGTTCCAGCATTGCCTCATTCTACCCAGGGATGGCAGGGATGGCATATTCATCCCCTGCATGCTGTATGCAGTCTCTGGGTTAGGAATAAAGACAGACACATGAATAAGACCTGGGCAGTCCAACCTCAAAAATGGAGTCAGGATCTTTGTTACAGCGTTGTTGGTCACACCCTCCTTCTTGAAACTCTTCTTCCTTGATTCTCTTCCATTTTGCTCCTTGATATTCCTTCTTCCTGTCTATCCTCGATTTCCTTTTCTCTGCCCATTTCTTCAAAGTTGATATTTCTCTGAGTTCTCTTTTCCAACTTGTCAGACATGAAGCTCACTCACCCTGTAGCCTCAGTTACCATCTGCATGCTGATGATTCCTAAATTCATACCTGCCACTATAGTATCTTCCCTTAAGGGCCATAAGGCACATAAGACCAACTGCCTATGGATATTGCCACTTGGATATACCATCTACATCTCAAACTCTTAACTATGCAAAAGGGAGCCTATTATAATTCCTTTCAAATATGCATATCTTTCTGTGTTCCATGAAGCTAGTTGAACCGGGTGCCTGCACATCACCTGAGACTCTTCAGTGTCCTTCACCCTCTCTCAAATCAGTTTATAACTCTGGGTGTCATTATCTTACTGACTCAGATATGCTTGTTTCTCTCCATCCCTGCTGCTGCATCTCTATAATAGACTATTACCATTTTTCACATCTGAACTGATCTTCTGTCTCCAGTCTTTTTCCCTTCAACACATTTACCATTTTTAGCAAAAATCTTCTTCAAAAAACTCAAATCCAATTATGTATTTCCTCACATAAAAATGAATGACCAGCCTACCTACCACTTTATTAGGAGGAAAAAGCTGAATATTAAGATAGTTTCAGTGTCTGCACAATCTAGCTGGGCCTTGCTTACTTCTCCAGCCTCATTGCTTACTATCTTGCTGGGAGACCACTTGCCTTCAGCTTTTACACATCCTTCTGTAGCATAGGCTCAAATGCTACTGAACGTCTTTTATATCTTCATGGAAGTCATGGCAGTCGGGGCCTTCGGACGTGGAATTCTTTCTTCACAGAGCTCTCCCTGACAGTGACCTTTTGTTGGTCTAACTCCTACTGTCTTATTTTTAACATAGATGTGGCGTTGTCCAGGAAGCCTACCAGATCTCGCCAGACTGCAGGGCTCCTCTCATAGGCTGCCATTGCACACCAAACTTCTCTGATGAGATCACTTATCTCACTGATTACAAATGATCTGGTTACTCGTCTGTATTCGCTAATAGACTGAATATTTTGTTTAGCATCATGTGCCCAATGACTAGTTATTTACTGGCAGGTATTTAGTACTTTCTGAATGGGTGAAAGCATTGCATTTATAACCAAACCTATGATCGAATTTTGATG
Organism: Alouatta palliata; assembly: GCA_004027835.1. Taxonomy (NCBI): domain Eukaryota; kingdom Metazoa; phylum Chordata; class Mammalia; order Primates; family Atelidae; genus Alouatta; species Alouatta palliata. Next base: position 25,895 of record PVKV010012783.1, on the reverse strand, counting down.
TCAAAGTTGATGCTAAAGATAGTGAAGGAAAGAAGAGGTTTTTCTTATAAGGTGATAGCGGTCTCTATTTCAAATGCATTAGAGTGAATGAAAACTGAACATATGTATATATATATATATATATAATATTCTAGCAATTATCTCAACAACATAGAATGGTCATTCTTCAAAGACAGTTTCAATTTTATTTATTCAACATTTATGCCTGATTAGTACTATTCCATGCAAGTTAATGGTAACAGAAAAAGGATTACCTCTCAACAAGCTCACCAGAACAATGCTTCTCAGCTTGGCTGCTCATGAGAATCACACAGGGAGATTTAAAAAAATCCTAATGTCCAGGTCACACCCCAAACCAATTACATCAGAATCTCTGGGGGTGGGGCCCAGACATCAGTATTTTCCAAAACTCCCCAAGTCACTACAATGTGCAGCTAAGGTCAAGAAGCACTGGTCTAGTCAAACCTTTGTTCCTGTTAGAATAACAGCAGATATGAAATTTTGACTTTCCTGAAAGATCCAGAATAATATTTTCCTCTTTTTAAAATTTTTGTAGCAGCACTTTTGCATGGTAGATTTTAACGTCTCCTTGATGCTTTTTTTTATTTTTGAGTTTAAGAGAGAAAATATAAGCAGAATTGTAACTCCAAAGAGGTTGTAAAGAACATGTAGTTTCAGGAGTTCTTTACTCCTCACATTGTATAATACACACAAACTCTCCTTTAAGACCCTTTCTTTTTTCTCCCATGCAATTTACTTCCACATACACATCATCATTAATCACTTCTTTGCTGTTTCATTAACCTGATTTCCTGGGAAGCTAAAGTAAGTGTGTTTGAATTATATTTTATCAATAAGACTATATTATATTCTCCTTTATCTTTCACTTCCATGGTTGCCTTTTTCTCAGTATATGTTATCTTTATGTGTGAAGGTTAGGTTAACGTCATTAGAGCCCATAATTAATTTAACTTCTAAATGATTCGAACCTTCCAACTTTAGCTTAGATAATCTCTGTTTCTATAAGTCATTCGCCAAGATGCCATCTGTGAGGTGCTGTAGTCTCAGATCTTCTTGTGAGTAATTGTAAACATCCATCCTTTCTGAGGGTTGCGCACAGCATCAACTTTTCCAAAGTACGTAAATCTGTTTAAGTTCTATAAACACAAATGAAGGTCAAGGTTGAAATAAATAGGCCTTACATTGTGACTATTTATTGTTTAACAAATGTTTGGTTGGTGAATGCCTTCAGTGGAGCTGTGTCTGATCTAAATTGGGTGAGAGTCTGAGATGGGCTGGAGCTGGATGTGTATATTTGACCCATTTCTACATACATAGAAAAGCTGGTGCTGCAGAGTGTTAAAAAGCTTAAAGCCAATTTGTTGGGCATGGTGGATGGTGGCTGGTGCCTGTAATCCCAGCTACTTGGAGGCTGAGGCAGGAGAATTGCTTGAACCTGGGAGGCAGAGGTTGCGGTGAGCCAAGATCACGCCATTGCGTTCCAGCCTGGGCAACAGGGAAAGACTCCATATCAAAAAAAAGAAAAAAAAAAAAGAAAAGAAAAGAAAAGAAAAAAACAAAGTTTAAAGCCTGGGCTCTGTTCTGTTGGGTTGATGAGGATGACTATGGTGATGATTTGTCACTGTGTGCTATATATGCTAAGTATTTTGTACACAACACCCCATAATTTCTCATAACAGTAATATATTTTATCATAAAATAATAGCATAGTAGAATATATTATTATATAATAGTATATAATTTGATATGGTAATTGTAATATTTTAGTATATTATTATTATCCCCTCTTATAGATTAGGATACTGAGACTCAGTTGGTTAAGTAGCCTGCCCATGATCACTCAGCCAATAAATGGTAAAATTAGGATGAAAACCATTCTTACTCCAAGAACTGTGCTTTGGCTAACAAGGCTTTTGGTTTGAGTAAATCACTTCATTTCTCTAAGCCTTTTTCCACATTTGTAAAATAAAGGGAAATAATTGAGTGATTTCTAGCTCTAAAATTTTCTGTTTTATTTTCTATCTCAACAGAACCAACGAAAAGAGCCAACATTTTGGTGAAACATCATTGCGAGAAGTGGTAGATACATAACAAATTTATTACCATCAGGAAAAAGCAGTGATACATTAAAACACAAATGCTACACAGGCATGGACTTAGCAGACAATCCTTAGGGCACTGTTAGAGTAATATTTAGAGAACTTTTAGCCTGCATGAACAGCCAAGGTTTTGCTCTTTCCTTCTTGATGGGTTTTGGTCCATTGTTATCCATTCACATCTAAGAAGACTGAATATAGTTCTCCCTTGAAGACAAAATATTGAGAAAACTTTTTCAGAATGCCTAGAGTTAAGTTTTAGAATTAAACACATCCCTAAAATTTCTAAAGAAAGCAATTCAATCAAATGACTAAGAAGGGTTTTCTTAGTCCAAAATTGATCTCCTCATTTAGTAGTTAATTATACAGGCTCTGGCATTATTGAAATCTAAATCTGAATCTCAGCTCTGCTATTTATCAGCTTTTTGACCTTGAGCAAGTTACTGATCTGCACTGGACATCAGTATTCTAATGGACAGGATGGAAATAACAGGTGTACGTACAGGTTTTTGTAAGGAATAAATGAGATAATAGATGCAAAGAACTGAGCAGAGTTTTTGGTCATATTAAGCTTCAGTTCATCAGCACTGCTGCTGTTTATTCTTCTCATCATCATTATCATTACCATCATCATCATCATCATCATCATCATTTCTACCAGGTTAATGCCTCTTAAAAATACTGTTGCTGTTTGGACTATCCTTCTGGTGCAATAGGGAAATTTCTTCTTTAACAAGGAATATAGTCAGCTACATTTTTATCAATAGCTATTGTCTCCGATCTGTGGCTCATTCCTATGCTAAAAACAAAACAAAGCATAACAAATTAAACAACAACAACAAGTAAAACAGCACAGAGTCCAGGAAACCTGGAATTGGCATTCGAGGTCAGAGGTACAGGTTTTCAATTACCAGTGGAAAAAGTGCGTTTTCCTTGCATATGAAAGCAAACACACACCAAAATAGAAAGTTTATTAAATTAAAAAATATATACTATTCTCCCCTAATTAGTATATTCTCTGTCTGCTTCATATCATCCTGCTGACAACTCAAGAAGTGACCAAGTGCTACAGTGGCTTCAAGTAGATCATGAAAAGAAAATAGGGGAAAGAGTGTGGAAAGAAACAATATAATCAACAAGATAGATCTGAACATAATTTAAAAATTGGGATGAGCAAATAAAGTCAGACTAGTCTGGAAGGAGAAGGGCAAGGGCATGTCCTGGAGACATTACCCAGATTTTTAGGCTCTTGATCTTTTTTCAACCATAGCTTGAAACTCTGGAAGATTCAAACCGATTTTCTTCTATCCTAGGAAGGGAAAGAAAGACTTGGTTAATAAACTAAAAATGTGCAGTTAAGGCAAGCTAAAACTCATTAAGCATCCTGGATTGATAGTTTTTAAAAAGTTATAAAAGTAATCTACTTAATTGTTAAGCTCTGTGTCATAATGGCATGCCTATACATAGATGATAGGAGCTAAACCTATACACGTGTATACACATGTTCTATCTGTGATTGCTCAAGGAAAGAGCACACTTTAATCTCTATGTACATGTTCTATCTGTGATTGCTCAAGGAAAGAGCACACTTTAATCTCTATGTACACTCATGCATCTGTGAGAAATGGAAATTTGTTTTCTTTCCATTAAGACCTCGTCTGGCTTTATAATTAGTGTTTATAGTAAATACTTTCAAAATTTATTCTTGGAATCCTCAAATCTCTTGCCATCATAGGGTAATGTAAGCTTTAGGCTAATTTGTTATAGCCTCTTTTGGCTTCACAGTGATTGAACCTCTGCCCCGAGCCTTGGCCACTCACATACACACCTGGGTGCAGGCCAGATCCTGGCTTCAGGCTTCAAGGGGCCTGGTGACTGGCATGCATGCTCTCACTCCAAACTCAGCTCTTGTTGAATTTGTAAATTTTCCTGTTACCTTCAATCCCAAACTAGAAGACATTATATTGTAAAAATTTCTGTTTTATAGTGACTACAAATTTATCTGTTAATCAGAGGAAATTTTAAAAAATCTGAGTAAGAGCTTAATTGTTATATATAAACCAGTAGGACTTTATTCAACCCGTAAATTCACACTCTGCTGCTCTTTCTGGTCTTTCTTTGTCCTATTCCTCCTGTGTCTCAGGCTCTGGCTCACCCTTTTTCAGTCCATTAAGTGAATATTTTGGTTGTGGTTTTGCTTTTGCTCTCTAGTGATGGGGTCAGTCCAGGCCAAACTGATTCATAAACTGTCTCCCGAGGGATTCTGGGTGGGACAGAAATATGAAGAATTAAGTAGGGTGGAGAAAATGAGCAGAATGTTAACACTTCATACACATCACACACACACACACACACAGAGAGAGAGAGAGAGAGAGAGAGAAGCAAGTGGCTGGGCAGATCTTCTGATCATGGGGGATAGCTAGTAATTTCTGCTGCTTGTTGATCGTGGTCATGTGCCATTCATTGTACTATTCTTTAAATACACTACTTCACATAATCTACTCTTGACCCTGTGAAGAATGTATGACTGTTCCTATTTTCTGGCTAAGAAAGCTGAGGATAACAGAGGTTAGGTAATTTTTTTAAAGTTAGAGACTTATTCAGTGCCAAGGCTAGAGCTCTAACATTAGTCTCCTGATTCCAAAGCACCTGCTTCCAGCCACTCTGCCACACTCTGCCATATCCTCTTCCGCTTCTCTTCCTGATGGGAATCTCCCAGTGCAGCCACTAGAGGCCTGCTGAAGCCACTGTGACTTCTGATTCTCGCTTTTCACTCTGGGCAAGGAAAATGCTAATCAGCCCATTTCCCTCCAGCCCACATCAAGGGATGTGGTATCAGGAGTATGGCCAATGCAGAATCCACCTGTGTGTATTCCAGGTCCTTATGGCCAATGCAGAATCCACCTGTGTGTATTCCAGGTCCTTAGGTATACCATAGCTTTTTAGAGGTTCCGATAATACATTAGCAGATTTGGGTCTTATCATTGCTATGGCTTCTGGATAAGGGACACGCAAATAACGTTGCTTTCTCAAGGAGCAACAGTGACCTGAAGTGGTTGAGTAAGTTAATTCCCAGGTGAGGGTGTGAGTGTGTGTATTTATCTGTGAGCACTTTCAGTCACACCTGTCTGCAAGTCGGACTGATCAGAAACAGAGATATAACAATACCTGGAGGAATTATTGTGCTGAAAACTTTGTGCAGATGACAAAAGGAGTTCTTACAAATGAGATCACCTGCCCTCTAAAGTTGAGTGTTGAGTGTGTACAGTGTGTTGCTCTTTTCTGCCAGAATTTTGTTTCAGTGGACTTCCCTCAGGCTCTTCCCCACAACAGGTAGAAAAGAGAGGGAGGGAAGGAGAGGTGGAGGGGATGTGCGTATTTCCTCCATTTCTCCATTTACACTTTTGGCTAAGACCTTTGAAAATCTCTGGGTTCTCACCTACACTGTTCCCTCTGCTTAGCATATCCTCCTCCACTTCTCTACCTGATGAACCCACTCAAAGTCTTCCTTTGCTGATATTCTTCATGTCTGCAGGCAGGGTTGGTGGCTCTCTCGGGTCAGTATTCCAACCCTAGTGTAATATCTATATTTGTTGTTACAACTACAAGACCTACTATAATAAATCGGCATATTCTGGGTTCTCAATAAATATTTGTTGAGTGAATGTATAAATGGACAAGTAATGGAATGGTAAAAGATGGTGAAAGAAAAAGGTTCCTATTAAATGTTTTCATGTTTCAAGTCCAGTTCACCCCTAAATTCCAGTGTAATTTCCAGTTCCTCAAACATGCGCTGATAAGAATTGATATTTGGATTTTGTGAAGAAATAATAACAGCTATTATATACACTTGAATTTAAATCACATGAAATGGAGAAACCTCAGGTTGTTTTGAGTTTGGGGTGTAAACTGGGCGTATTTGGTAGAAAAACCTGTTGGCTGCATGGAGAATGGAAGAAACTCATGAAAATAGATGAAGTGGGGACTGCTGAATTTAAAGTGAGAGAGTGAGAGAGACTAGGAAAGGAGGTGTAGGTGATTAAGATATCCACGATGGAAAATGGAGAAACTGGGTTTAGGTGTTCAGACGAGGGACCAGGCATTATTGTACCTGCCAGTCTGGAGACACAAGATTTAGGAGAAGAAAGTCCGAAGATAAGAGTGAGGGGTGGGACATAGAAGTAAAATAGTCTACACACTTTTAGGAGTTAGCAGATGGCTCATTTTTTCAGAAAAGCTCTATTTTACATGGGAGAAGAGCTTTGTAAGAGACTTTTTTTCTGAGTCAGAGAAGAATGGAAGGCCAAATCCAATACATCTTGTCAGATAGTCCTGCTGATGCTGTTTCTTATCATGTAGAAAGGGTGTGTATATGACATCAGAAGACCTGGTATTAGAGAGTGCATAATAGCTCTGATGGGCTGTAGACTTACCATGTCTGAAGTTCACTTGCTCCCTATTTAGGATATTGGCTTAGGAAACCAGGCCTGCAATTTGTTAGAAGAAAACTGGCATGGAGTTTGGATGTGCTCTGACGGTTCTATCTGGGGCTAAGTAGAGAATCATGTCTTTTAAAATGATCTAGATCACTACTTCTCAGTCTTTGATATTCATAGGAATTATTTGGGGATCTTTTTAAAATGCACATTCTGATTGAGTCAGTCTGAAGTGGATCCTGAGATTTATTTCTAACAAGCTCCCTGGTGATTCTAATATTGCTGCTCTAGGTACCACACTGTGTGTAGTAAGAGGCTAAATTGTTCTGAGTGAAAAGACTTTCCAACTTCAGTTCAGAAACTGACCATGTATCAGACAAAACACAACCAATTAATGCTTTAGTTTTCTAATTCATGTAATGGAAATCATGCAATTGTCTCTTTCCCTTACATGTCCTTTTTAGGAATATTCTAAATGATGGGATTTGGGGATCCTCAGTACAAATGCAGTAAGTCACGAGGGGTAATTTATCTGTAGCTCTATTGGTAGGAACGTGAGTGCTTCCATGTTGTAATAAAGGCACTAGCATGAGACTCATCATAGTGCAAATCCCTGCTCTGCCATCAACCAGTTAGATAACCCCAGGCGAGTTATTTTATGTTTCTAAATCTTACCTCATCTATATAATAAACATTTATACATTCATCAAACTAGTATTTACTGATGGCTATTATGTACCAAGCATTGTGCTGTGCAATGGGAATATCATAGCAAATAATGCATTGCCTTCACCAAGCTCACATTCCATGGTGGGAGCTGACGATAAGCAAGTAAAACAAATACACAAAATAATTCAGGGTATGCATCCTAAGAAAGAAAAGATGCTTTGATTAAAAAAGAAAAAGAGGGGCAAAATAAGGATGCTCTGGGGTGGTGAGAATTATGCTTAGATGGGAAGAAAGAAGGAACTAGTCAGGAGAAGATAAAGAAAGAAAAGCATCATAACTCGAGAGAATGGCACCAACCCTTGTGCCTGGAAAGGTCATGGGTTATGCTTGGGATTCTAAGTTCAGTGTGGGTTGAAGCACACTAAGGAAGGTGAAAGGGGCATTGAATGAGGTTGGAGAAAATGGAGCCAGACCACAAAGGTCCTCGTAGGTTAAAGAAAGAAGTTTAGATATCATTTTTCATCCAAACAGAAGTAACTAAAATGCTCTACACAGGGAAATTTATTTTATGAAAGTTCTCTCTGACTGGTGTTTGCTGACTGGATGGGAAGGGATCCAGAGGAGAAGTGGGGTGTCCAGCTAGGAGGTGAGCAGTGATTGCTTGTGCTAATGTTTGTGGGTATGGAGATGCTGAAGTATAGAGACAATTTTAAGAAATACCTGGGAGGTGAAGCAGGACTTGTTGACAGGTTAGAAGAAAGCAGATGGGGTGAGCAAAAAGATGAGATTGAGAGGAAGTGTAGAATCAGTGATGGCTTCTAAGTTCCAATCTTAAGAAACAAGGCAGATGATGGTATCATTCATCAAGCTGGGGATGGTTGAGGAGGCTAATATGTGGAGCAAGAGAATCAAGAACTCTGACAGTAATAGTTCCTATCACACAGTGGGTTTGAGGACAAAGTAGTATCGATGTATATTTTTCTACACAGTAGTTAGCACTTAAGTGCTGTACATGTTATTGTTATTATTCTTGAAGGAATACCCATTGGAGACACCAGATGCCCTACATTGGCAAAGACATGATAATTCTCTAGGACTCAACCAATCATACTTTTATTTTCTCCAATGGAAAATAAATGTTACTCTTGAAAACCCTACAGTGGTGATAGAAGAATGGGGTAAACTATGTTTGTCTCAAGCAACATCAATCAAACTTTCAGCCAAGTTTTGATTACAAGATCTTTATTTCTGTCAATGATGTGTAAGAAGCAGAAAGAGCACAGCTGGGTTTTCAGCACTAGGTGGATACCATAAGTTCTGGAAATTGGAAAAAGCACCTTCTAACTTGGAAATTGTGCTGATTTGTCCGGAGAAGTTAGAGGGAAAGTAAATACAAACCTTCCCCTAACCCCAACTCCTTATGATACCATTTACAGAGTAAGAAAGAAATCACAGAACAAGAACGCCCAACTAACAACCCTAGCCAAAAGGCTGGATGCTTAGCAAAGACCAAATGGGACAGTCATAGGGCTTGAAGTGGATGATCTTTGCTCCCTGATTTCTATACCTTACTAGCATGAGAAGGTAGCATGGATCTTAGTAGTTTGCCAACCTGGCTGCACATAAAAACTTCCAACAAGTTTAAAGACACAGAGTCCTGGGCCAGTCTCGGGAGGTTTAATTCAGTAAGCCTAGCAATCTAGATTTTTAAAGTGGCTTCTACATAATTCTGATGGGATTGGTCTACATATGTAATTTGGAAATCATCGATCTCATGATCAGAATGTTATATTATGATTTGAAAACTTTGAAATCTATGAATTTCTGTGTGACACTGGGTAAATCACTTCATGGTTACTAATGTGATTTCCTGCCTACAAATGAGATGTTTTAGCTGATAAACAGCCAGTGTAATGTTTTACATGGAAGGTACATGGCATGGGCTATCAAAGATGTCTTGGAATCTCTGTCCTTTTAGGATCTGTCTGTTTGTCTAGTATCCAATACCATCATTCTTTGAAATGCAGTCTATTCACTTCATGTCTTCAAGGAGTCGTTTGGCTACTGATGCATAAGCCGTACACAAAGGATCATTGTGAATAAACCAGTTTTTTCATTAACGATTTTAAAGATGTCAAAGGTTACTCCGCAACATCACCAAACCAGAAGAAATGCAGAGGCACCGGTGATCAGTCCATCCACTGCTGTGTCTCAGTCAGTAACAGAACACCATGGAAGGGTGGCTTAAACAACACACATTTATTTCCCACAGGTCTGGAGCTTGAGAAGCCACGGTGCTAGCAGGTCCCTTATCTGGTGAGGGTACCTTCCTGGTTTGCAGATGATTGTCTTTTTGCCGTGTCCTCACATGGCAGAGCACAGAGAGGGCAAGCTCTTTTATGTCTTCTCACGAGGGAACTGAGAGGGCTCCACCTTTGTGACTTAATTACCTTCCAAACACCCCACCCCCAAAATGTCATCGCATTGGGTTTTAGGATTTCACCGTATGAGTTTGTGAGGTCCACAAACATTTAGTCCATAGCACTAGGTAACAAAAACATGAGCAGGATGGCTGGCAAGATTTAGACTTCAGTCTTCTTCAAGGGCCCTATGGGGAAACCAAATTTCCTGGAACTGGGAAGAATCCGGAACACTCTACATTCCTGGCACAATCACTGTCTCTTTTGGAACAAAATGGCCAGAACCAGCTCATAGCACTGAAGTGCCAAGTTCCATACCATGAAATCTCAAGACTTGCACTATAGCTGGAATCCATGACATGAACATCAGGCAGAATGAGACAGCCCTCACGGTTGGGCCCTGAGGAACTTAACCTAGCAAATGCTTTGCTGGAAGGCTGAGGGTGGGGCTTAGAGACTGTTGGTTGTCTAATGTAGAGAGATGCAGAAGCCCTGGGAGGTCCATGGAGAGATGATAGTGCAAAGCCATCTTCTATAGAAGGGAGAAGATACCATGAGGAAACAGAATCCTTAAAGCTGAGAGGGGGCAGAGGAACCCCCGCAAAAAGAAAACAGAACCTCCTGGGGAATCGGTACTCTCTCTGCCACACTTTCTCAGCTCCTGCCTGCCATGCCTCCTCTCCTTCAGGCTCCAGTGTAACCGCGCTGTTCTCTTGCTACCTTCTAGCCATCCCCCTCCCTGTGTTGCTGGTGGTTTGTAGCGCAGGGCCCGTCGCGTTGTCTGGGTACCACAATGGAAGGCTACATTCTTCTTCCCCATCCGAGTTTGATCTGTCTACTATCACCCCTGAGGTTATTAAACTGGCAAGGAAATATATGAAATTGGCATTCTTGAATGGCTCTTTAATTCTGGGCAAGGAAAGGGAAGACTATTTCCATGGTTGAAGTATTCCAACCAATTCAGAGAAAAATACCACAGGAAGTCAAAATATGATCTTCCTGGCCAAGCAAGGGTTTTCCTTTATAACCATGCTGACATGCAAGGTTTTTACAGCCATGCCTGTCCCCTGCTGTCAGTGGTATTGCCTGTTCTCTCCTGCTGGGGGATGTCAGTTCAGCAGAGGTAGGGGAAGGATTTCATCTGTAGGAGGTGGTAGAAAGAAGAGAATCCCTGGGAGGATATAAACTCTGCAGTGTGAAGGAGGAGTAAAATATCCATTCTAGGAGAGGGACAAAAAGGAGCCTCGTTAGAGTAAAAAAGAGCTGCAAGCCCTTCATTGAAAATAGATTTGGAAACACATTTTTAAATGTCATCTTTCTGGAGAGAAAGAAGCAATTTACTAAGCAGTACATTTCATTTATATAAAGTTCAAAACCAGGCAAAACTCCTCTATGCTGATGAAAGTTAGAAGAGTGTGGTGTTGCAAAATACTGTATGCAGTGAGAGTGAGAGAATTTTAACTGGGAAGGAATGCAAGGGGGAATTCTTAAGGGATGGACATATTCTGCATCTTGATCTGCCTGGTGGTTACCCAGCTGTATTCACAGCCAGGCGTGGTGGCTCATGCTTGTAATCCCAGCACTTTGGGAGGCCGAGGTGGATGGATCACCTTAAGTCAGGAGTTCAAGATTAGCCTGGGCAACCTGGTGAAACCCCATCTCTAAAAACAAATAAAAAATAAAAATAGTAAAAATAAATAAGTAAAAATATATGTAAATAAAACAAAATAATGTACATAGGTATCTTGCCAAACACTTGAAATATAGCTCAAAATGGTATTTATTTTAATAGCTAGAAGATACATGTCCACACAGACTATGATGCTAAAAAATTCCAGTTCAAAAAATCAGATTTGTTTTTTTGAGACATGGTCTCATTCTATCACCCAGGCTAGAGTGCAGTGGCTTGATCATGACTCACCGCAGCCTTGACTTCCCAGGCTCAAGCCATCCTCCCACCTCAGCCTCCCCAGTAGCTAGCACTACAGGTATGTGCCACTGCATCTGGCAGATTTTTATATTTTTTGTAGATATGAGAGTTTTGCCATGTTGCCCAGGCTGGTCTCAAATTCCTGACTTCAAGTGATCTGTCCACCTCAGTCTCCCAAAGTGCTGGGATTACAGGAGTGAACCACTGTGCCCAGCCAAAAATCAGATTTCTATTGCAAAATATCTTAGGAATAAAGATATGAATCTAAATAATTATTTAATAAAACACTCCACTTATTTCTAAGTATATATTATTCATATATGTTAAACTATTAAAATATTTTATTATTAAAGTTATTTGAAGTTAAATGAATTCTGTGATGTAACATCTTGGACAAATTGCTTAACATACTTCAGTGTGTTTCTATAAAATGGAAATAAAAAGATGATTTGATTAGTATTATAATGATTCAACTTGGCACTTATCAAATGTGCCTTGCAATGTACCTGACATGGTGTTAATTTCAATTCAGTGATTCCATTCAGAAGATATTTATTTAATGCTGAATATAAACCAGATAGTATTTTAGTTCTCTTTTTTTTTCTTTTTTTTTAATTGCATTTTAGGTTTTGGGGTACATGTGAAGAACATGTAAGATTGTTGCATAGGTACACACATGGCAGTGTGGTTTGCTGCCTTCCTCCCCATCACCTATATCTGGCATTTCTCCCCATGTTATCCCTCCCCAACTCCCTACCCCCCGCTGTCCCTCCCCTATTTTCCCCACCACAGACCCCAGTGTGTGATGCTCCCCTCCCTGTATCCATGTGTTCTCATTGTTCAACACCCGCCTATGAGTGAGAACATGCGGTGTTTGATTTTCTGTTCTTGTGTCAGTTTGCTGAGAATGAATTAAAAACAAGACTACCACATATCCTCTGGCTTCTGAAAGCCTCCAATCTAATGGGAAAGACAGTCAAATGTGCATTTATAAAACAGTGTGATAAATGTTTCACTAGTGTAAGGTTAGAATTAAAAACAAGACTACCACATAGCCTCTGGCTTCTGGAAGCTTCCAGTCTGATGGGAAAGACAGTCAAATGTGCATTTATAAAACAGTGCAATAAATGTTTCACTAGTGTAAGGTTAGAGTGCTGTGGAAGCCCACAAGAGGAACTGCACAACAGTCAGAAGACAATAAGCACAAGTTGGTAGGCATATTTAACCTTCAAAGGGGCATAATTAGACTAGAAAATGGTAATTTAAAGCTACCACATGGTTGAAGGAGTTGATGGTCAAAGGGTTATTTATATTTTAGAATTACAAACTTATCTGTAACCAGGAATGTTTTGCATTAAAAGTGGACATGTTAAAACAGCAACATGGAAAGCACTTTCAAACTGTAGTGAGTCAAAAGGGGAATGGAATGGAATTCTCAGTAGCAAGGACCCTAATTCCATTGACTCCAGTTGACATCAAATGCTGTCTCTCTGGTTGGAGACCATGTCTGTGCATGAGAAGGAAGATCAATTCTTCTAGGCCAGTATTGAGTCATGCCTACTTTGAGAAACTGGTGAAAGGTATGAACTCTATCATACCTGTAACTTGTAAACAAATGAAGCAGTTATCTCAGAAGTTATTATCCTTCTGAAAATTAGATTCAGAGTCTGTATTTTAAAAGAAGACTCATATTGCTTCACTTTCTCCTCTCTCTGAAGAACCAATAAATAGTAGCAACTTCATCAGTTATATTGCCATATCAACATTGATGATCCTCAAATCACTTCTGATCCGTCTTCTGAATGTGTGATAACCTTTTCTGTACCCCATCCTACCTGACATTTCATTGTACTTAGATGTGAATATTTTCCAAGATGAAAGTCTCAGAGAAAACCAAACTACAATTTAGATGCTGCACTATTTATCAAACCTTCTTAAGAGTAATAGATCAAATATTTTTATGCAACATCTACCCCTACTTTGAGTAATAAATGAACATTACTGTTTTTAGTTCCATGACTTAGAAATTAGCCTGGAACATTTGGCTCACAAGAACCATCTGTCCCTGCCTGTTTGCTAATTCTTATCCCATGTTGCTGAGAATCAAATCTTCTTTCATGACCTTCTTGAGAGATTCTGATGAGTTATTTTGTTTTATATTTTATCAGCAAGTTCCTGAAGATACAATGCCTGGAAGGTGGTATCTGGGAACAAGGCAGCTGCATTCCTGTGGTGTGTGAGCCACCCCCTCCTGTGTTTGAAGGCATGTATGAATGTACCAATGGTTTCAACCTGGACAGCCAGTGTGTGCTCAACTGTAACAAGGAAAGTGAAAAGGTAAGGAAGACTTCTTGAACTTATTTTGGATCAGGCTGTGCTCTAATGTTGATGGCCAATCCAAGAAATTTGAGAAGAAATAAAATTTTTAAGGAATTCCAACAGGCAGGGACTCAGGATTGTGATCAGGAGTGTTGGTATTATGCAATAGAAAATTCAGAAAATACCACATTTTTGGAATATTCTCTCCTGAGTTCAGAACTTCTTCTGAGACAAAAAGAAGAATCCAGTGGGTATGGTACCAGGTGGATTCCAGACAGAATGCTGGGATCCTGATTTAGCAATATGATCTCCTCTCATGGATGGCCACTGATATAAGTTGGCTAGAAAACCTAGTATTATTTTTTTTCTAGAACAGAGTCCTGAACAGAACACAAATTCCTCAGCAAAGCTGGAAGGGCTGTTTGACTATTCTTTTCCCTAGGATTTTGCCACAAAAGGTCTCAAATGAAAAACACAGTCTTATCTTGGTTGTGTGACTAAAAGGCAATTTTATTTTAGAATCTTTTCAAGCACCACACACATACATGAGATAGAAAGTCAGGCAGACTTCCCGGGCAAAGATCAATGTCCTTGACTGCTCCTTTTGCACCTGTTCTCTCGGTTTCCAGTACTCCAAGGTAAGCACCACCAAACAGATGTGAAAAGAATATGGCAGAAAATGAGACCCATGAGAAATCAAGCACATCTGTTTGCACTGATGGGTTAAGGAACCATTGAGTTGACCATATGAAGGAAGGACTATCTACATTTCAAAAGTCTTAATTTTTTGAATTTTGAGAGTTAGTGCTACTCTCTATGTTCTAGATAGAGTATAATTTGTGAACCAAGAGTTACACAAATCAGCACACATGTTGGAGAAAGGGGATAGAATTTTGGTGAGACCAAAAGCAACTATGATGTTTCCATTCAAGCAGAAAGGTGAAAGCACACGTTTAGGAAACATTATGAATTGGTTTCATTCAATGAAACTCATCTTGAAAACATCTGACATTTGCCACAAGCAGTGTTTGTGTGATAGTAGAAATGAATCAGTGCAAAACAACACCGTCTGGGAAGCAATTCCAAAAACAGCTCTGAATCCATGAGCTTTGGTTGATAGCTCATTATATTCCTATATATAAATGAAAATGCATTGTTAATGTATTTCATTAATGGAAAAAACTTGTCATCATCATTCCTCTGCCTGAAAAAAGCAAATAATGTTTTTGGCCTTTTTTTTTTTTTTTTGGGCCAGTAACAACATGTTATTCCAATAGTGTCTTTTGGTCCAGGTTCTAGAACTGGAGAATACTATGACTTAATCACACCAGTTTTTTCAATAAACTTACCAAAACAATAATGAGGATGTTTACTTTTGATGTTGATATTGTAGCTTCTTATCCTCTGTACTAAAGAGGGATCGTGGACCCGGGAGTTTAAGTTGTGTGAGAATCTGCAAGGAGAATGCCCACCACCTCCGTCAGAGCTGAATTCCGTGGAGTACAAATGTGAACAAGGATACGGGATTGGTAAGGATAGGAGGGAATCTTAAAGTCTGCTTCCATGTTATCCTTTTATTAAGCCCAATTGAATTTTTTTTTTTTTTTTTTGAAACGGACTCTTGTTCTGTCACTTAGGCTGGTATGCAGTGGCACAATCTCAGCTCACTGCAACCTCCATTTCCCAGGTTCAAGCAATTCTCAGCCTCCCAAGTAGCTGGGATTACAGGGGCCCACCACCACACCTGGCTAATTTTTGTGTTTTTAGTAGAAATGGGGTTTCAACATGTTGGCCAGGCTGGTCTTGAACTCCTGACCTCAGGTGATCCACCCATTTTGGCCTCCCAAAGTGTTGGAATTACAGGCGTGAGCCATGGCGCTCAGCCCACCCAGCAGAATCTTGAATCAGATACACTGTTCTGAGTAGATTGAAATGCAAATTGACTCTTAGCTGCTTCAGTAAAAATGAGATTTATGGCAATTTTGCAGGGCCTAAACCAGATGGATTTTTGGTATGGTTCATAGTTCCAAGATGAAAGGTGGGACTGTGTAGCCACATAGCATGTGTCTGCTGGGCTTCTCCGTTCTCTGTGGTTGTTACTGGAATGGAGAATTACTGAAAGGGATGAATTGAGATTCCTCTTTCATGCATCATTCTTCAGCCGTTCTTTCTCTGCAGGGGACTAGGCTCCAGAGCCATGGACAACGTCTTATTCAAGTAATTACAGTTAAAGGTCTTTGTGGCCAGAGCTGATTTATGGTGATGTTAACTTTGCCTTGGCTGCCCCTAAACATCATAGGAAAGAGTTGTAGCTGATGCGAAACCTTGTAAGATTACTCCTAAATTCTGAACTGTATTAGCAAGGAGTACTTTTATCAGATATTCTAGCCAATGCCAATGAGTATAATTTGCATTAATTAGGAAGCCCATTACCATTGTCAAGGTGCTCTTTGCACAGTGATGTCTTGTGGTCAGGCATAGAGTATCAGGGAATTCAAATGTGCCTCTTGAGTGGCACATTTTTTTTTTTTTTTGAGCCAGACACTTGTTCTGTCACCCAGGCTGGTATGCAGTGGCACAATCTCAGCTCACTACAACCTTCACTTCCTGGGTTGAAGCAATTCTCCTGCCTCAGCCTCCCAAGTAGCTGGGATTACAGGTGCCCACCACCACACCTGGCTGATTTTTTGTTTTTAGTAGAAATGGAATTTCACCATGTTGGCCAGGCTGGTCTTGAACTCCTGACTTCAGGTGATCCACCCACCTTGGCCTCCCAAAGTGTCATCTTTTTTCACAAACAGATTCTCATTCTCCAAGCCTCTAATTTCTGCATTAAAATATCATATACTCACATATCTAGAATTCTTAAGAGGGATGTGGTTCTTTTGATTATTTTAAAATCAAAATATTATTTTAGTTCTTACACATAGATAGAACTAAAAAGAAACTTGGAAATCATCAAATCTATAGATAAGGAAATAGGGAACCTAGAGGGTTATTTTCTCTCAATATAATTTTAGGAAGACCCTGCGTGCAAGGGAATAAAACAAGATTTTTCTGCAAGAGATCAACATATCGCCAAAGTCCTCTGCTTCTGATTCTTCATTGCTTCCTCCTTTAATAAAATAGGTTTATTGGCTGCCAGTGCAATTATCTTTAGTACAGTAACAGATAGAATAGTCCCTGGAGTAATTTTATAATTTCTGGGCCACTTCCCACCACCCACCGCCACCACCACCATGTCAAGTTCTTAGGTAGTAGTTGTTACAATTATAAGCTTCCAGGAGACCATGTCAACAGGAATGATATTAAATATACTTAAAAGTCATGAGCCAATCAGGATAGACTTTGTCTAGATAGAGTCCTGGAGTGGATCTTGGAAGCTAGCTGGGCCAGGAGTTGATCTTTCAATTACTAGACCATGCAGAAATTCGGGCATTCCAGAGGAGGGATTATCCTGAACAAGACAGAAAAGGGAACACTTGGGGCACGTGGAGTTACATTGGGGCAGAGTCTTTTTACCAATTAGTATGAAAGTACCCCTACATGAACACAGTAGATGAATATCAGCCCTGCCTACAACATCATAATATGGTGACCCATAATGAAAGCAATTCTTCTTTAAAAACTCAAAGATACTGATTCCTGAAAGAAAAAGAATGAGATCTGGGAAGTTCAAGTCTCTGTTGAAATCTTCTGTTCTTTCAGGTGCAGTGTGTTCCCCGTTGTGTGTAATCCCCCCCAGTGATCCTGTGACGCTGCCTGAGAACATCACTGCTGACGCTCTGGAGCACTGGATGGAACCTGTCAAAGTCCAGGTGAGGAAAGGGACACTGCTATGCGCCAAAGATGTGAGTGGGAAGAGCGACACTCGCAGCATTATTTCTTGGAGTAATTTCAGAGGTTTTCAAAGCCTCCTCAATGCAAACAACCACATGGATTATTCTTAGAAAGAAAGATTAAACTTTGGGAAAAAAAAAAAAAAGAGGGAAGCTTGAGAAAAAAGATGGCCCACATCTAAATGAAAGTTTGAAAGATAAGATGGAAAGAAGGCTCAGAGACATAAGGCACAGAAAGGAAAATTACTAGTAATGAAAAATAAGACGGGGCAGGTTAGGATAAGCCGAAGAAATGTATAAAGATGAAAGAAGGATGGAAAGAAAAGGATGGATTAGAAAAGATGAAAATAAAACTGCAACCAGGAGAGTGCCTAAAGGAACTGAGTAGAAGGGAATTACCTTTCCTTTGTCCATCTCCCACCCTTTCTAAACCTGAAATCCTTTTCCTGGGCCATCTGCTATTCAAAGTCAGTCATCAGAAAAATCCGCAACATCCACAGCCTCTTCTCTGGGCTTTCTTTCCATTTGCTTCCTTTTCTATCTGAGACCTGGCTCTCCACTGAGGACTCTGCCTCCCCAGCAAGGCTCACTCCTTGCTACTTTCTCTTGCAAGCCCCTCCTAACCCTGGACCTCCAAGAGGGGTAGGCATCATCTTCTCTCCTCATTGCCATTTGCAAACCCCTTTTTCTCCCTCTGCTTTAAAATCACTCACATTTGAATCCAATGTCCACAGAATGAATCACTCACCTCCCTCAGTGCTGCTGTCATCTTCCGACCCTTACAGCATCCTTCTCCTTACTTCTGAAACACTTTGTATCCTGGGGCGTAGCCACATTAGCCAGCCCTCCTGTCAAAACTCGCATGGATGTCGACATCGGCACATTTGACACTTTTGAAACCTGGATTCTCAGCTCCGTGGCTTCCTTTCTTCCTGAAGCCACCTTTTCCCTTCCCATTCCATCTCCCACATGCTTTCTTTGGCTCACCCTAATCTTGCCATGGCGGCTTCTTGGCTGTTTCCTGAACATTCCAGCCATACTCCCACCTCAGAACCTTTGCCCTTGTGATTCCTTCAGCCCAGGATGTTCTTCTCCAGAATAATATCTGCATGGCTTGCTCCTTTCCATCTTACAGATTTTTACTCAAATGTCAGGAAGGACCTCTTTGCTTATTCTATTAATATCTAATGCTTTAATTCCCCTGACACTTTCTGTCTTCCTTCCCTCCTTCATTTTTACTCCTTAGGACCTACCAGGAGTATTACATATTTTACTTACTTATCTATTATCTTCTGCCATTAGAATAAAAAGTTCATTGAGAGATTATTGTCTGTTTTATTCATTATTATATCCCTAGATCCTAAAACAGTGCCTAGTATTTGATTAGCGCTCAATAAATATTTGTGAAATGGATGAATGAAAAGGAGAAAGAAAAGGCTATGCAGGAGCTAAAGGGAGAAAATCGTGTTGTAAACTAGTTGTTTCTTCTTAGTGTAGAGGAGGGTGGGGACGTTGGAAAGCCTAAGAGCTTGGTTCCTTTATGATTAGACTGTCTAACAACATTCTTGCAGGTCTGTTCCCACCGGGTGACCAAAAGAGGACTCCAGAGATATGTCATATTTCATTCAAACGTTATCCCCAGGTCTCTGCTTTTTCCTCACAGCTTAATTGTGCTTTATTATGGGATGGATTTGTGTCAAGGCAGAAGGTTCAAGAAAAAAAGTATTCTGAGTGTGATTTGGGTGAGGAATGGAGAATAACACAATCCTATTAATTCAGTTAGTCACTCATTCAAGAAACAGTTTCTGAGGCTTACTATGTGCCATAAGCTATGCTGAGTGCTGGGATGTGGAAGTGAAAAGTAATAGTTCCTCTGTTTAAGGACTTATACTTTGGCCATGAAAGCTGTTATCTGTGATGATGTTACATGGGAAAAGGTTTGAACATAGTAGAGGTGTCATGGGAACCCCTAAGAGGAAGCAACTAAGTCTTCTGCTTAGGAGTCTGGTGGACCTGGGGAAGGATCAGTGAAAACTGACCAAAAAGCTTTTCCTCTGGGTCTTAAACTGTGATCAAGAGGAGCACTCTAGAGGGTCAATAGTAAGTGTTTCATCTGGCTGAAACCAGGGTATGTGTGGTACTGAGGGAGAGGAGGATGGTGGTGAGAGAATGAGGTCAGGAGAGGCAGGGAGGCGAGATCCTGCTAGGCATTGCCTGCTCTTCCTAGGATGTCTGAGTCTCAGAGAACTCTGAGTGGAGGTGGAGTGCACCTCGGTGCTGAGGGCAGTGTGAAGACTGCATTGGACTGGAAGGAGAGGGCCAGAGAACACCTCCACAGGCTCTCCCAGCCCCTGGCCTTTCTGGACTTCCAGTTTCACTCTCCAGTCTGTTGTTAAGGTTCAGCTAAACTACAGTAGCTGGAATTGCAGTGCCCTGAAAGAGCTTCTGCCTCATGTTTCATGGTGTGCTAGATGATCTAGACCCTTTCTTTCAGCCCCATAAACTCAGTGTGCCATAATGAAAGACTTCTCTTTCTCTGTAAGCAGACAAAGAGAGAAAGGCTTGGGCATGCATGAGCCTTTTCTTTATCTTGGGCATAAACTGAAATAGATCCTTCTGCATCTGCTTCACCATCTATCCTGAAAGGCGCCTGTTGGGAACAGTAAAAAATGCAGGGTTTGTGAGGCCTGAGTGCAAGCCTTCCCGTGAGCAGGGTTTCTTCCACCTCTGTGTTTCTAATGGAACATTCCAGAAAATGACAGTCCATTTGTCTTCATGAAGACAGCAGGGAGAGCAATTACAGAGACTTGACCCTTTCTAAACTGGAAAACAGCTTTCTCTATTCTATTAAAGCCTCCCTGTTTTCAGCTCATCTTTTGGGAAAATTATTATTGTTTATTTATTTCTATTCCATAGCATTTTGTTCTTGTTTATATTCCTAATGCCTTTTTCAGCGCCTGGCACTTTGTAGGTTTGTGGGAAACATTGGTTGAATGAGCAGATAAACTGTTATAGCACCATTTTCTTTTAAATTTAATTTAATTTTAAGTTCCAGGGTACAGATGCAGGATGTGCAGGTTTGTTACATGGAGAAATGTGTGCCATGGTGGTTTGCTGTACTTATCAGTCAATCCATCACCTACGTATTAAGCCCCACATGCATTAGCTATTTATCCTGATACTTTCTCCCTTCCCCTGGCCCCCTCACAGGCCCCCGTGTTGTGTTAATTTCCTCCCTGTGTCCATGTGTTCTGATTGTTCAGCCCCCACTTAAAAGTGAGAACAGGCAGGGTAGCATCATGTTCTACTTCAGAAGTAAATGGATATTTTTTTCTCAGACTGGATACATTTCTGCAGCTTCTTATTGACATATCCTTGTCAATTCTAAGTTGACCACCTCAGGAAAAACATGCGAAATATTTTCCCTAAGCCAGTATATCAAACATGATCATTTATATCATTACATTTATCATGACTATGATTTAGTCAATAAATTCTTGATTTTGATATAGGTTGACCAGACATGATTTTGAGGATGTTAGCAGAGAAACACTAAAGACCCTGCAATAAAAAATATGTATTTTCTAAAAGCCGAATTTTAAACTCATGAGCTCTGTTCTTCGACAACTGCATAACCTTAGGCAGTTTACTAATCTGTGCCTCCATTTTCTCATGTGTAAGTGGAAATAATACTGGTCTCGTTAGGTTAATGTGAGTATCAGATGAGAAATATATAAATAGACCTTAGCTTTCTTGATGCATAGTAAGTTTTCTTGATCAATTGCTATTCTTAGGAGCCAAGTTGCTTCCCCTCAGTTTGCCTGCCTCTTCTCATCTGAGATTCTGCCCTGCTCTTTATAATTTGGGTGTAAAACAACTATATGGCTTATCACAGTTCACAGTATTGTTAGGGATGAAATTGTTTTCCTGGAACTCTTGAGGCTTGTGTCACATTTTCATGTGAAAACAAAGTGAAATGGTTAAATTAACTGCTTCCAAAATGTAAGAGAAAAGTTGAGGTAACTTGAGAAATGAGTCTTGTCCTTACCTTAGAAGGATTATTTGTTTCTGGAAAAATTCCCAGCAATCAGAATTTCAGACGTTGAAAACATAATTAACAACATCTTAATGTTTTCTTGAACTCCAAATCAATACCCTTTATGCCAAAAGAAAACCACGTAGTTAACCAATGGTGAACACTAATTATCACAGAGTAGCAAAACAAGCTGTTACCTGTGCTCTTTCACAGTTATTATGTTAAAGAATACTGCTTACAAACAAACCTTGGAAGGGATGCTCTGTGTTTAGGAAATTGCAATTTTATAGCAAAATGAAAACAAGAAAAAGAAGTCGCTGGATGCAATGGAGCTGATGATGAGATGTTGCCCTTATGTATTATGTTAAAGAATATTGTTATTATGTTAAAGAATATTGCTTACAAACAAACCTTGGAAGGGATGCTCTGTGTTTAGGAAATCGCAATTTTATAGCAAAATGAAAACAAGAAAAAAGAAGTCGCTGGATGCAATGGAGCTGGTGATGAGATGTTGCCCTTACATACCTTGGGCCCTCTAGGATGAGATTATGCGCCTGCTGTGGATGATCTCATGATGGCTATTGTTCTGTGGCACTCAGCAGCTCATGTGGGGTGCAAAATCTAACCTTGTTCTCATAAATAAGAAGAAATTCCTCATAAACCAAGGCAATTTATTACACAAAACTCCAAGTTGAGTAAAATCCTTATAACTCAAATTGACTTGTCTTGGGAGTTGTTCCATATTGTACTCAATCTTAAATGTTTGTGTCCTTGAGAATCCCTTGGGCAGTATATAAAAAGAAAAGCAGGATTCCAGCCTTTGGAAGAGCTGGGGATGCTTTGGAATGCGCATCTTTAACAACCACCTTAGGTAATTCCACTGTAATGCTTCCAGAAACACTACTATTACAAAATAAAATACTGACAATATAAATATTTTAAGTACAAGCACACCTCTCTGGAGCATGGCTCATTTATTTAGTAAATGATGCTTGCTTATTTCATGAAAATTCCTGCTATCTGCCATATTTCAAATGCCTTTGAATCTGGCAAGAGTACAGAGCAATGGATTAAATTGCATTATTTTCTCTAGTCTGCTTCCAACGACTTCATTCTTTGTAATAAAAAATGACACCTTGCATTTGGAGAACACTTTATTGTCTCCAAAACATATATGTGTGAAAAAATATGTATACACACACACACACACACACACACACACACACACACATTTATGTTTGAGTCTCATCACAGACCAATAAACTAAGAAAGGAAGATCATGTTATCTTTATTTTACAGTCACGTTAGATGTTGTTGGATGACCTGTTCAATATTGCACAGCTGGCAAGAAATAGAAAAATAAATGCCACCAACTTTGCTGACTCCCAGTTCAATGCAGTACTCCCTGCCTCACCCTGTTTGCTATTGACATATGTTTGAGTTAATTTGCCTATCAAATAGAGAATCAGTCATTCTTCTCATCCATGAGAAGCCCGTCATTTCCATATTCCCCCCACCATGAAGTCTTAAAAAAAAAATTAAAAGAGGTATTTCTTTATATTACTATTTTTTTCTTATTGTGAAAAAAATTGTGTTTTTAAAGAATAATCAGGTATACTTTTAGATGCCCACGGAGTTTATTTGCCTTGCTCCAGGGGTTCTGCTTTGTGTTCCTGCAAATGATGCCTGGCTTATAGAATAATATATTTTATTAAAGGAAGAATTTCCGAGGTCTTAGGTAGTCTGGAGTTTTGATGAAAAACACCTCGAAGTAGCAACTGACATAAAAGGAAGAATGAGGTCCTCCTGGGTTCAAATACAATGTCACTTACTCCTTGGATCCTCTGTATGCTCATCTACAAGTGTGAGGATATCTAGCTTGCATGCATGGTTGTGATTAAATCTAAAATAACACGTGAAATGTCTTGCATAGTTTCTAGCACATAATTCTTAATTAAGTAGAAATGAGATTTCAGCTCACTTAGTACAAATCTTACCCCCTGGAAATATCCTCCGTTCCTGAAAAGATACCACTAGCTATCTCCATGCAAAATAAAGAAAAATAGGGTTCTATAGTTTGCATGCATGTTGTGTGTTTGTGCATATGTGTGTATGTACAATAATATGTAGGTCATTTGTCTTTTTCTGTCTCTTATATACTGAGCTGAGAAAGGAACTAATGGCTATTCAGTGTTTGCTATTGGAACACCTCTGATAATAGAAGCTATTTCTAAAAGCTTTTTCTTGTGAGACTGAAAAGAGAGGAAGGATGAAAATACATTACTTTTAGATGTTTCAAAGGCATGCTGGATGTGAGAGACAATAGGTAAGGGTTTGAAATTTTCAGATGGACTTTCTAGGCTCTTGTCATTGCAATGGTGTCTTCCTCCTTCACGTGTTACACACAGGATCTAGACCCTTCTGGTGGGGTAAGAAGTATACTGACAGAAAAGAAGGATGCCACACAAATCCGTGCCTGCCAGCTAAGGTGACTAAGCAGTGGGACCTGGCAGTCGGGACAGGCGGGGAGCAGCCAAATAGTGCTGATGCCCATTGCTCATGCCCTTGCGTTCCCAGATCAAAGGCTTCTGCCAGATGCCCCTGCACCTGCAGTGGCACAGACACTCGTAATGTCCAAGGCACCTGTACCCAGCAAGTGGGAGAAGCTCCCTCAGGCTTTCACTAGAATTACTTTTTCATTTTCTCATCCCTATTTTTTTTCTAGATTCTTATTCTTTTTCTTCTTTTCTGCCATGCTAATCCCAATTCCCCAGTAAACTGTACTAGTGCCAAGGGTGGAAATGATACATTGTCCTTCACCCTAGGTATCTCCTCAGTGTGGGATTCATCTCATCTTTTACTGAGGAGGTGATGGCTGTGGGAAATCAAAGGGCCCATAGAAAAGAATGACTGCCACGGAGCCATTTCTTAAAGAAAACTTTTTGTTTTCCCAAAAAGCCTATGTTAAGTTGAATTTTAATGATTATTCTTAACCATTGTGTCAAGAGAGTGTTTTATTGTATCTCTGACTTTAAGATAAGAAAAATTAATGTTTTAACTTGCAAAGTAGTGGTCCTTCAGGAAACTGATTTCATGGATAATTTTTTTTTTTACACATTGTGGCAATTGTTTTCATGAAAATGTGTTTTTCTAAATAGCACTTGAAAGTGTTTCCTTCTGAAGTACAAAGACATTCATCATGACATCTCATTTCCCCTATTGTTTTGCTTCATAAATTCCTTTTTCCACAGACTAAACAGCACTTTTTTTTGAATATGATAATTATGAATTACTGAGGACCAAATAAATGAGATTTTCCTGTGGCTACATGAAATAGGTTTGCAAAGAGCCTTTAACACTATATGAAATCTCTCTCAAATTCCTAGCTTTTCAACAGAATTCATCAGTTATGTCAAATCTTATCATTTCTAACTTTGTTTTCCCAAATTGTTCCCCAAAACTTAAATAGTCTTTAAATCAAAATGAATGGTTTAAGGAGAAGAGAGAAGGAAGGAGAAAATGAGAAGATAATACCTTGTGGGAGCCATAGTTTCCAACCAAATGATCTCACTCTCCCCTCTGGCTCTCAATATTGAGCCCCACCCCCATAGTATCCTCTTGGTGGGTACAATTGTGTGTAACAACTCCAGTGACACTGGCTGCAGATCATTGGAGATTCAGACGTGAGGCATGGAAAGGTCTTCTTTTTCATCATTTTTAAGCATGGAATCTTTCCCTCTAGGCATCAAGTGTCTCATCACTAGAGAAGAGTAGACAAACGAGTCTTGGAGGAAATGGGAGGAGGAACAGAAAAGCAAGTTGCAGGGTAGTGTGCTATGGTCTAAGTAAACATCCAAAAAAATGCTATATTTTACTCAGGAGCACATACATGTGGCAATAAGGAAATTATCACAAATGTGGACATTGGCAGAACTTTGTGACCTGATGTGATTAACAACCCATTCTGTCAAATAACCATCCTAATAAAAAAATAATTGAGCAATTTTCTGTTAGCCCTTATTGTTGGCTATCGTTGAGTTTTGTGACCTTTAACAAGACATTTAACCAGGCAACAGCCTTCATGCTGACTTATGACCATCCTAATAACCCTTACTCCCCTCCCCTCCCC